>JAKCPI010027905.1:0-19206 GCA_023213315.1 Euborellia annulipes | reverse complement strand
TGTATTATTTATTTTAAACATTTAAATATACGTATATGTAGGATTAAATTTTTTGCAAAAAACTTAAGCCTTCCTCTCAATATAGGATTAGTGAGGCATCATTTAAATCTAAAAAAAAAAAAAAAATAATAATAATATAAATAAATAATCGTGAAGGTAATCAATTAATTTGAGCAGAGTATTCCTGGCATATTTACTAAACGGGTGAGAGTGTTGATGGGGGTGGGGGTGGGGGGGTGTGCTGATCGCTTGGGGTCATGAGTAAGTGAGGGGAGAGTAGAGGTTATGAGGTGTCAACGGGAACATGTGATATTGACACAGAGATAGATGTTATCCCATGAGAGAGAGAGAGAGGCTAATGACAGCCGATTGGTCCATGAATCTTGACGCAGAGGGTCGCCACACAAATCCCACCGATAATAAATAAATTCTTTTTTTTTTTTTTTTTTAATAAAATACTATAACATGGTATATTAGTTTAGATATTAGCCAATATATTATATGTATAAGGAGAAATGTATGATCGTAAAAAAACTAACACCCCAATTTTACGTTTTAGGTCATAACGACCCCAGAAATGCAAAAAAATTTAATATACGTATTGATGTACTTGCTTATATCTCTTAAAACATTCGTCGGATTAGGACGAGGTTCGGCAAATTTGTAGTCCTTAGTGGGCCTAAGAAGGTATTAAAACTAGAAGTGAATCGGACCGCAGGGAGCGGTAAAAATGAACGGTCAATTATTATCGCGAACCACGGTTTTCTCAGCTTCCTCTGAATCAAATGTTTTGAAACTCAGCTATAATAATTAGAACGATAGCCTCTAGACCTGGAGCAAATTTCATGACAATCCGTTCAGTAGTTCAGAAATTATTCGTAAAAAATGTAAAAGAATTTTCTTTACGGTTGTCTTTTTCAATTATTTTTTTGTGGCTGTAGTTTATTTATTTATTTAAGTATGCTGGGACGATTCAAGGTTAATGGAGGAAATAAACCAGGGATTACTTTAAGTAAAATAAATAAAAAACAAATTTGGATAAAGTAGGGTTGTAAGAGAATTTTCACTAAAT
Source organism: Euborellia annulipes (assembly GCA_023213315.1). Classification (NCBI taxonomy): domain Eukaryota; kingdom Metazoa; phylum Arthropoda; class Insecta; order Dermaptera; family Anisolabididae; genus Euborellia; species Euborellia annulipes. The sequence continues at coordinate 18,134 of JAKCPI010027905.1, read as the reverse complement.
TAATTTGGAAGTTTACTTCTTGTTTAGTTTAGTAGATTCTTTATGCAATTTTATTCAGTATTGTATTTGTAGCTGTTGAGTTGTATCAAGAAAGGGTTGCAAATGCAAAGAATGGCAGCCAAAATATTTTCTTTAATGGTTTTATTGAGCTGACGTTTCGGTCTCGATAGAGCTCATCTTCAGGGCCACTAAGTGTTAAGAAAATATATACATGTATAATTTGTATTCGACAACTACATATATGTACTGATGCAAATTATACTATACTATATATATACCGGTATACAGAGTGCGCGGCAAAAACCGGACAAATTAAACATGTTTGTTTACACTATATTACTTTCTCTTACCTCTATATATGTTAATATATAGAGAGAGAAAGTATTGCGATCATTTCAAAAATTTGAGGTCGAGATTTTGATGGATATACACGTTTTGAGGTCCCCTGAATCCAAAAAAGTGGTTTTCGCGACATGGTCTGTCTGTCTGTCTGTGAACAAAATATTTCAAGAACGAAAAGAGCTAAGAGGTTGAAATTTTATATTTAAGTTTTTTGCCCACCTGGACCGAGAAAATAAGCTTTTAAACAAAATCGGCCAAAGAGTACTAATACTTTACTGATGTGCTTTTTCAGTTTTTTTCGATTTTCTCAAAATTCACTCCAACGATTTTGATTAAAATTCAAAAATCAATTATTTTTTAGATGCTCTTTCAAATGTATATTCTCATTTTGCCATTGAAATCTTTTGAAGTCTACTTTACTCTTGTACTTCATTTGGAAGGATAAGAAAATGGTTGCAATGGTAACAAAATATAAATATTTTCACATTTAAATTTTACATCTTGAATTCTAATATATCTGTGGAAAGTAAATATATGTCGACACGAAAAATCTGGTTTTGACAAGCACAGAACACAAATTTCGATTACCGAAGGTAAGAGAAAGTTGTGTGCTGTGCGACAGTCGCACCAGATATTTTATTAACTGCATTTATTTAGGTTAGGGAATATGTATAAAATTAATTTTCTTGATAAATATACATTAGAAGCAAGTATTTTAATAAACATTATCTTGTTCTATATTAAACAAAAAGTAATTTCTTCTATATTTATTTATTTATTTTTTTGCTCGCTTCATTTCAATTTTTAATTAAATAAAAATGTTGCCAATTCCCATGCATATAAACTAAATTGCTGAAAATAAATGAAAAAAAAAAAAAAAAAAAATTAGTAGGTAAATAAAAAGGAGGGTGAGATTATTGTAATTTATTGTATTGGAATGAATTTTAATAAAATAACTTTTATTATTATTATTTTGTTTTTTTTAATTTGGTCTCTCGGCTGCTGGGGCCATTTAAGGGCTAATTGTAAAGATATATATGAGATGCGGAATATGGAAAGGGACCTCTTGTAAGCGAAGTAAAATTATCGATACGGACATTTTAGTCGAATGAGGTCAAAAATGTCGATTTTGTGGGTTTCCATTGAATTCGATTCCCCACTATTTCCTATACAGGTTTATTCGGTAATTTTAGCGATGAAAATCCGATAAATATTACAAAATAATCGATTTACTAATCTTGTGAAAGTTGTGTTCTGCGCTTGTTACACTAGATTTTTCGTGTCGAAATATATTTAGTTTCCGCCGATATATTAGAATTCAAGATGTAAAATTCCCCACTTTATAAGTATGGGAAAATATTTATATTTTGTTACCATGGCAACCATTTCTCCTATCTTTCCTATGGAGTACAAGAGTAAAGTGGTCCTCAGAAGATTTCAATCGCAAAATGAGAATATACATTTTAAAGAGGATCTAAAAAATAATTGATTTTTGAATTTTAGAAAAAATCGTTGGAGCGAATTTTGAGAAAATCGAAAAAAACTGAAAAAGTACATCAGTAAAGTACTAGTACTCTTTGGCCGATTTTGTTGAAAAGCTTATTTTCACGGTCCCAGGGGGGTGCCTAACTTAAATATAAAATTTCAACCTTCTAGCTCTATTCCTTCTTGCACACAAATTTTGCACACACACACACACACACACACACACAGATAGACCATGTCGCGAAAACCACTTTTTTGGATTCAGGGGACCTCAAAACGTGAAGATCCATCAAAATCTCGACATCGAATTTTTGACATGAATCCAATACTTCTCTCTATATATTTATTTATTTATTTATTCAATCTCCTACAGACACTCTGGTCCAATTACAGGAAATAATCTTATACAAAAAAAAAAAAAAAATTACATCATTAAGCTTACATCACGTTATTAATTAGAGATCTTATAGTCTCGGGGCTCAAATTTTTCTCAAAAATACTATCTACAGGGCACATAGAAAATAATGCAAACATAGTTCCCAGAGGAGACCCTCTCGCCATATATATATTAACATATAGGTCTTTCCCTTTTTTTCCTCCCCCCTCTCCCCCCCCCCCCCCCCCCCCTCTCCCCCCCCCCCCCCCCTTCCCCTTCCCTCTCTCCTTCCTTGTTTTCTTTTGTCTTTTTTCCCTTCGAGGGTTGTTCCTCCTTCCTTTTTTGTCTTCCCCCTTTCTTTTTTGTTTTCCTCCTCTCTTTCTCCTTCCTTTGTTCCTTCCTTCATTTCCTTTTTTTTTTTCTTTTTCTTCCCCTCCCCCCCCTATAGAGGTAAGAGAAAGTAAAAATAAAGCAATCTCAGGAAAACGCCGTCAGTTTAGGCAACCCACACTGCTGAGAGGTCTTAAGTAAGGCTTGGCGTCAGGCGTTTCCGATAATATTCGTAGTTATAAAATGCTCCCCATGAGAAAATTTGAATTAAATAAATAATTTCGGGTCCTCCATTTGGAAGCGTGGTAGATGGACACAACAATTATATTAATATATCTAAATAGATATTGTGTAAATTATATATGTATTTGCTATAGAGTTTCATTTCCTCCACGCATCAATGTTTCCTAATGCAATTTTCTAGACAGCCTCAGAGGATTTTTGTAGGCGGTCCCAAGCGAGTCAAGATTAATTGCAATGATAATGTTAAATAAAAGACCCTTTACAGTCACTGAGTTTGTAAATATAATAAAAGCTGATGGACTGTTTTAAAAATTTTTTTTATAAACATTTTTACTTTCTCTTACCTCTCATATATGTTAATATATAGAGAGAGAAGGGATTGGATTCATGTCAAAAATTCGATGTCGAGATTTTGATGGATATGACATGTTTTGAGGTCCCCTGAATCCAAAAAAGTGGTTTTCGCGACATGGTCTGTCTGTGTGTCTGTCTGTCTGTGTGTGAACAAAATATCTCAAGAAGGAAAAGAGCTAAGAGGTTGAAATTTTATATTTAAGTTAGGCACCCCCATGGGACGTGACACGAAGCTTTTGAACAAAATCGACCAAAGAGTACTAGTACTTTACTGATGCACTTTTTCAGTTTTTTTCGATTTTCTCAAAATTCGCTCTAAAGATTTTGACTAAAATTCAAAAATCAATTATTTTTTAGATGCTCTTTGAAATGAATATTCTCATTTTGCAATTAAATTAATGTAAATTTTCTATGTATAACTAGCTAGTGGTGAATTTGTTAAAAAATTCCCCCTGTTTTGTATAATTGAAAATTGGTCGGTAAATAGATTTTTTAATAAACAGATATGCTAACCTTTCATTTTCTCGAAACAATAGAAAACGGACTTACACCACTTTCAAAATAAACGGCCCATATTAAAATTCAAGATGTAAAATTTATAGAGGAAAATATTTATATTTTGTAAACAAATTTGACACCCCCCCCCCCCCGCACCCATTTTTTCTCATAAGTTAAAGGTGAGTTTTTTTAATATTTCTTTCAACAACAATGATATATATAATTTTTATTATTTTTTTACCATTGCAATCATTTCTCCTATCTTTTCTATGAAGTACAAGAGTAAAGTGGTCTTCAGAGATGTCAATGGCAAAATGAGAATATACATTTGAAAGAGCATCTAAAAAATAATTGATTTTTGAATTTTAGTCAAAATCTTTAGAGCGAATTTTGAGAAAATCGAAAAAAACTGAAAAAGTGCATCAGTAAAGTACTAGTACTCTTTGGTCGATTTTGTTCAAAAGCATCGTGTCACGTCCCATGGGGGTGCCTAACTTAAATATAAAATTTCAATCTCCTAGCTCTTTTCGTTATTGAGATATTTTGTTCACACACACACACACACAGACAGACAATGTCGCGAAAACCACCTTTTTGAATTCAGGGGACCTCAAAACGTGTATATCCGTCAAAATCTCGACATCGCATTTTTGATATTAATCCAATACTTCCTCTCTCTATATATTATCATTTATAGAGGTAAGAGAAAGTAAAAAGCAAAATTTTACTGCTTTCTAATTGAATAGTTATTTAGCGGTAAAGTTTTGCAGCTTCGTTGCCTTTTTACTTTCTCTTATCTTATTTTTATATCAAAAATATAGACATAAAATTTCCATTTTATTGTCAGTTGAGATTTCGATCTTGATCTTATAAAAAAAAAAAAAATATTTAATTTAAAATAACAAACTTCAAAATAAAGAAAAAAAAAAAAGGGATTGCGGTACTTTAAAATATTTTTATCCCTTGAGAATTTTCTTGGCCTTCTATTTATTTAATGTCTCAAAAATGACGATGAAATCTCAGCCGCACTAAATTATTCAAAAGGAAATCTTCGCCCAGACAGAATCAGATTCAGCTTAAAAGCTTATAAATAATGAATTGGGAAGCCAAAAATTCTCTCATATCTATGAGATGGATGATGAGATCCGCCCGCTTGAGAGTTGCTTCTTTTTTTATTAGAGAATAATTGTCTGTTTGATTTCAATAATCATCCCCTCGCTCCCTCGGGATTTTTCTCCGCTCTTGTTTTGTAACTAATAAATAACCATTTGGTAGATTAATAAAATACAACCTTCAATCATCGCAACCACTTTGAAACAATAACTTCTTGACCAATTAACAGAGGAATTGAGCCACGAAGTTGACATTTTATATTTAAGCCATGGGTAGTGAAAATAAGCTTTTGAACAAAATCAGTCAAAGAGTACTAGTACTTTATTGATGCAATTTTTTAGATTTTTTTTTTCGATTTTCTAAAAATTCGCTCCAACGATTTTGATTAAATTCAAAAATCAATTATTTTTTAGATTCTCAATAAAATGTATATTCTCATTTTGCCATTGAAATCTTCTGAAGACCACTTTACTCTTGTACTTCATAGGAAAGAAATGGTTGCCATGGTAACAAATATAAATATTTCCCTCTATAAATTTTACATCTTGAAAATCGAATGTACCGTACAGTCGGAAACTAAATATATGTCGACACAGCCCACGGGGCTTGGGTAGTTGGTAGCGTGTCTACCTTCTCTATCGAACGTCGCGGGTTCGGACCCCAGGCAGTCCGATAATTTTATTTAAGGCATTTGGATACCAAATGACTTAAATAAAAATGCCTGGACCCCAATATGTATAATACTCATTAACGGTTATCGTCTAAAGTCTTATATGGCCTAAGTTGCCGAGAAGACTGTGTGAATGAGTATGTGAATGTGAGTGTGAATGAGAAAAAGTGTAAATGTTTTTTTTATCAAAAAAAAAAAAATATGTCGACACAAATCTGGCGTGACAAACACAGAATACAACTTTTGATTACCGAAAGTAAGAGAAAGTTGTGTGCTGTGCGCCAATCACATCAGATTTTTATTAATTACTTCGGGATGACCGAGCTGGAGCTCGGTGGTTTTTTCTTTTGATAAAATTGGAAAAAACTAAAAAAAGTATTATACCCCAGTAAAGTATTAGTACTCGAAGCCCCCTATCGCAAAGACAAAACCTAGCTTTCATATTGTTACTTAAAATTTGAAATAAATGGGAGTGAATTTTTGAGAAAATTGGAAAAACTAAAAAAGTACATCAGTATAGTATTAATACGCCTGGTTTTCCAAAGACGAGGTCAATCTGTTTTCTATACAACAAATAAAAAATATTTAAAATTTGAAAGAAATCGTTAAAGCAAATTAAGAGAAAAATGGAAACAAGGGCGGATACAGGGGGGGGGGGGTAAAGGGGGTATTTACCCCCTGAGATTTGAAAAAATACTTTTTTTTTGAAAAAACAAAATGTATTTTTAATGTAAAATTTAAAAAATAAATACTTAAAGATTTGATTTGTATTTATATTCTGGCAAACAAGTACAGAATGCGCCTTTAAATTACCGAAATTTGGAAAAAATAGTGTGCTGTGCGACCAGTCACACCAGATTACCCCCCCCCCCCGAGAAACACCTCTGGATCCGCCACTGAATGGAAACAACTAAAAAGAAGTATATCCATAAAATACTAGTACCCGCGATCTTAGGTGAGACCTAGCGCAATTTCATATTGGTGCTGGAAATAGTATATAGGCCTATTTCAAATTTGAAAAAAATCGTTAGAGACGTGTTCGAGAACTGATGTGCTTACAAACAAACAAATAAACGTACATTGCTCGATTAATAGTATTAGATTAGATATAATTAAATATTTAATTATATCTCGATATATTCTATGAAATAACAAATTATGAAATCTTGAAAAGCATTTTTTAGGAATAACTCCTGAATTACTGAACGGATTGTCATAAAATTTGCTTCAAGTCTAGAGGCTATCATCCTAATTATTAGAACTGTGTTTCACAAGATTTGTTTCAGAGAAAGTTGAGAAAACCGTAGTTCGCAATAAAAATTTACTGCCCATTTTTACCGCCCCCTGAGGTCCGATTCACTTCTAGTTTTAATACGTTGTTAGGCCCACTTAGGACTACAAATTTGTCAAACATCATCCTAATCCGATGAATAGTTCCAGAGATATAAGCAAAGAAAGCATTTCACATAAATACTAACCGAGGGACGTTCCACACACGGGGGGCCCCGCCGTTTGATTTCTCGGGGCCACCAATCCGAACTTTCTAATTGAAATAGTCTTTTTTTATTGGCAAATATCTATTTAGTTAGTCATGAAATCATTTTTATATTTATTTAATAAAAAGCATTTCACAAATCTAAGATAATAAAAAGATTTTTAGAGTAGAAAGGTTAAATGATTCTTTAAAAGATTCCCTTTTTTTACTTTTTTCTTTTTCCTCCAAGTTCCTTTTTTTTCCCAATGCATATTAAAATGGAAATAAAATGTCTCTTTTATATAATTTTATATCTTTGTGATTGTATTTTTTTTTTTTTTTTTAAATGAATAATTTAACGAAATTGCATTTTGAAAATTGGAAGGATTCGGCTCTCTGGCAAAATGCTGTGCGGTGTACCGCAACAAACCGGCTAAACAAACCGTTGACGATGTGGAAGGAGGGAGGCAGGCAAAGCAACAAATTGGAAAAGCACCCCCCCCCCCCGCACCGTCCTCTAGACTCGAATGCAACACCCTTGGGAAATACTCTGCTATTATTATTTTAATAATTGGGAAATTGCTTGCCCAATTGCTAGGATCAAAAAGACATTTTCAAACAACAATTCAATTGATTTTGTTGTGTATTATTAGTAAAGATATAGAAATGATGATGCAATTCCCTTCAGGGCGTACTTTTTGTCTAGTTCTTGCATTTTCTTAAGGGGGAACGGGAGCGAAGGGGTTACGCATGTTTCTCCCGCTAAGATGGCGTAGTGTGTCATAAAAAGTATGCCCAAATATCAAGTAATTCAAAAATTTGCCAAGAGATGTCAGAATGGTAGCTAATAATATTTAATGCAGTTGGTTTATTTTCATCGATCATTTAACAATAAATACTTTATAAATGTTATTATATATTATGTATCTTTTATAAAAGCATTAAAATATATAAATATAGGCCAGATATAGGCTAATACCATATCGTCTGTTAGACTAGCCTGCCATCTATTGCAAGAATGCTGAACTAATTTGACAGTTGGTTTTTAAATAAATCATCTAAGCTTATTTTAAACATTTCTTAATTAATATGTGATTAATAATAACAATAAATTCATTTTTAAATTTAAAAAAAAATCAAAGATTATTGAGGCAGATTGTTTTTTTTTTTGTATTTGATTGATAACAAAAAATTAATTTCCTTAATTTTTTTATACGTCATTAAAAAAATTATAGCTCGATGTCCCAATAATCTCTTATTCATTTAAAAAAAAAAACCGCATTGAAAAATTCCTTATAATAGTCTAGTTTTTTTTTTTTTAAGTACGTTTAGACGTCGCTCCTGAACCCCCTTAAACTGAGACCAAGAATGGGTAAAATTAAAAAAAATTTCCTCCTTTTATTTAATTTCCCGTATTTTAATTATTTATATATATATCTTTATCTGATTTGATTGAATTAGATTAATCAATTGCGCTGAAAAATCTTCCCTCTTCCCTCTGATGATTTCATTTCAAATATCTACCCGATTATTTTTAATCCCAATTAACTAAATTCCTTTTCACTGGCTCGCGCGCCATCAATTAAAAAAATAAAAAAAAAAAACCCCGAGAGCTGCTCTTTTGTTCACCGTACAATGGCCGGTAACGAAGCGACTTATGGCCACGTCCACTTGAAAGTCGCTTCGCTTTTGGCTTAACAGGCCTGAAGTCTGCACAAAACATGACAAGGGGGGAGATCTCGCCCTCCCGGGGGTGTTGCCAACCCCAAAAGCACAATTTGCAATTTAATTATCTTCATTGATTCATTTCAATTAAATTTAATCTCTACGTTTTTATTTTATTTTATTTTATATACCATATTTATTTCATTTCAATCCCTTTTTTTCCAATATTTTTTTAATTATGCCTTTTTCGTATATTTTTCAATATATTGTTTTAAATTTTGAATATTTATCAACTCCATAAAAGTTAGCAGAATAGAAATAACCTCCACGTGTATGTGATGTGCTTTTTTTTTTGCTTATATCTCCGGAAACATAGGCGTAGCCACGGGAGGGGGGGGGGATTTGGGGGTTCAATATTTAAAAAGTATGCAAAAAAAATCTGGTGTGACTGGCGCACAGCACACAACTTTCTCTTACCTTCGGTAATCGAAAGTTGTGTTCTGTGCTTGTCACACCAGTTTTTTCGTGTCGACATATATTTAGTTACCGACAGTACGGAACAATTGTATTCACTATGTAAAATTTATAAGTATGGGAAAATATTTATATTTTGTTACCATGGGAACCATTTCTCCTATCTTTTCTATGAAATACAAGAGTAAAGTGGTCTTCAGAAGATTTCAATCGCAAAATGAGAATATACATTTTAAAGAGCATCTAAAAAATAATTGATTTTTAAATTTTAATCAAAATCGTTGGAGCAAATTTTGAGAAAATCGAAAAAAACTTAAAAAGTACATCAGTAAAGTACTAGTACTCTTTGGCCGATTTTGTTCAAAAGCTTCGTGTCACGTCCCATGGGGTCCTTAACCTTCTAGCTCTTTTCGTTATTGAGATATTTTGTTCACAGACAGACCATGTCGCGAAAACCACTTTTTTGGATTCAGGGGACCTCAAAACGTGAAGATCCATCAAAATCTCGACATCGAATTTTTGACATGAAACCAATACTTTCTCTCTATATATTTCATATATAGGGTAAGAGAAAGTAATAAGTATTAAGGTGCGCGTCTCGGGGTGCTAATTTTGGGAGATTGCGGCCACAATTTTGAAGCTATTGACGTCAATTTTTTTTTTTAATTAAAGCTATTTAAAATATCTACAACTTATAGAAGCCCTTTTTTTGATTTTCGAAAAAATAAATTTTTTTTTTAAATTAATCGCATTAAATAAAAGATATTTTTAAAAAATTCGGTCTATATCTTATAGATAATTAAATTAGTAATCATTGTGTTAAAAAATAATTAATTTTCTACCCTTAATTAATTAGCTGGAATCTTTCGAATGAAATGGAATAAATCCCTTGTATTCCTATGGGAAAATCTAACGCCATCTTTTGCCGCCTAGAGTAACTCGGTAGTCAATCGTGTTCTAACCGTTTTTCGAGACGCGACCAGTCACACCAGCTTTTTTATATATTATTTGATTAAAACAATTTCCAGCTTTTCTCCAATTATTTCCCTCCCCAGTTAATTTTCTTTGAGTGATCGAAAACCCTAATTCATTTTTATTTTTTCCCTAACGCAACTTGATTAAGAGGTCTTTTATTGAAAATCTCTCTCCGTAAGGGGAGTGAGAGAGAGAGAGAGAGAGAGAGAGAGATGCCTGTGTCAATAAGGGGATTCAAACAGAGTACTAATCAGTCGCTGGTATAAGGACCGAGATCAAGGGGCTAGACCCTTATCTTTTTTTAATCATTCATTAATCACGATAAAAATTAAATAATTTTATAAACCAAAAGATTCTAATAATCGAGTTCCAACCCCCGTCTTCATTTTAACATTTAAAGGTCAAATCAAATACAAATATTGGGGATTGTTTGCAAGGTTGAACCTCTAACTATTATTATTATTAAAATTTCAAAACAATTGAATGAATAGTTTTTGAGATTTCGTTGACGAAAAAAATTACCACAGACATACACACACACACAGACATCATTCCAAAAACTTCTTAAATGGATTCAGGGTACCTCAAAACGCATTTTGGCCGCTTCAGAAAAATTTCGATTTTTTTTACGATTACATTAACTTTACCTGTCCAATAACCTACGGTTGATGGGCAAAGTTAAAAATAGAATGCGAAATAATCCCACTCTGAAAATTTCAGAGCAATTGTAGAAAATATCAAAGTTTTTTTTATAAAAAAAAGTGTCATTCATCCCGAAATTTTTGTTTTTTTCCGAAAATGTCAAAAAAAAAAAAAAAACGTTCAAGAGGAATCTGTAAAATTTTGTTATATTTATTTCTGAAAAGTACATTTAAAGACAAAAATCAAAAAAAAAAAAAAAACCTCCCAATAAGTTAATTTTTGTCAGTTTTACGGTTATTTAAAAAAAAGTCGGTGTTTTTTGAAAATACTATAACTTTTTTTTTGGCTGGGTCAAAAAATTTGAAATAATTCTCAGACACATTTTCAATAGGGTATAAAAAGATGACAAAGTTTAAGACAAATCGAAAATAGTCGGGTAAAGTGGTCGAGTTGGCGTGGAATATCCCATAAATTATTTCAAAGAGATTATCTTATTTATTGAGAAAGATATAAAGTTAATTAGGCGGGACGAACATGAGAACTGTTTAAGAAACGATTGCAGCCTGCTCACCTCCCCCTCCCTCCCTCCACCCTCCCTTTCATTCTGATTGTCGACGACCAAAATAGAATACGCCAATAAAAAGAATTTCCTTTCTTAATTTTCAAGTTTTTTTTTTTGTTATTATTAAACAATTGAATTAAATAAAATGAAAAATATTATAGTTTATAAGAACGATGATCCAAAATAAATTTGTTCCGATATTTGTGCGTTTAATCAAAACACTAGTTAGTGTACAGTTAATTTAGATCTATATAAAAATTTTGTTGACCAATGTAATAATAAAATTGGAAAATTATTACTCTGAAAAAAATGATATTAATATAAATGTATCTGACGGAAGAACTTAATAAAAAATCATCTAGGATCTTTTTATAAAATCTTCCATTATCTAAAAACATTTCCTTTAAAAAAAAATAATAATAAAATAAAAAGAATTCCCACCCGTAAAGACACTCACACATGGATCAAATTTCCTTCTTAATAAACGACCATAAAATAATTTCTAAAAGAACACTTGATTAAATTGTTTGATAATTTTCTAGTCAATTTTTTAAAAAGAATAATTAGCCCCGGCCATGTTCTTGGCTTGGCTTGAAGGAATTTGAATAATTAATTAAATAAATTTCAATATACCTGAGTCCAAGGTGATGGCAGGCGCTTCACGATATAAAATTTAATACTTGAAGACGCATCACAATGAAAATTAAACTCACTGAACACTTTTTATAATTTTTTAAAGCACTAAATAAAATCACTTAAAGAAAACTAACCGAACGCGTTGAGAATTAGAAGCGAGACTGATTGTTTGGACTTGACTCCGCTAGAGCGCTCTGCGTCTCTTTGTTTATACTCTTTGAGGCAATATTAAATTGGAAAAAAAAATTGATAAATTAAAATAATTTATTGAAAAAATTAATAATATGAAGAAAAAAATTATTTTATTAAATTATTTACAAATATTAATATTGGGATACATTTGTATACTCGTATTTTTATTATTATAAAAAAAATCGAATAACACAAAATAATTCGTTATACCGGAGTTAGTTACTTTTGTTACAATTTAAATCATAACTCATACATCACAATCACACATAAAAAAAAAAAAAAACGATTCAGAGAGAGAGAAATGGAACTGTTAAAATATATCAATCAAAGTCTTTGCAAATTTTGAATACGTCAAGAGCTTATCATTGCAACGAGAAAAAGGTGTATAGAGAAATAAGCAATAGATCAAAAAAAAAAAAAAAACGACGGTGACACTTTGAATTTCGCCAGCGAATAAATTGTAAAGAAGAAATTTTCTTTATAATCTCTCTTCTTTTTTTAATATTGTGGAATGACAAAAAAAAAAAAAAAAATCCTAGCTCAACATATTAAAAAAATTTTAATATCGGATCTGAATATATAATATAACGGAGAGGCTTTCCATTGCTGGGCTTACCCCTTCTAATCAACTTTATTTTTTAAGTTCTCAAATTCTATATATGTTAATATATAGAGAGAGAAAGTATTGGATTCCAGAGGCGTACCGAGGCAGTTGGGGGCCTGGGGCGGCACTAGAAGAGGGGGCCTTATATTGAATTTTTTCTTTTTTTTTGGGGGGGGGAGGGGTGCTCATCTTTAAATATCCTTCTCCTACATACACAAAAATATTTTTAAAATACCGTATATCCCTGAACCCCAAGGGCCCCGGGGCCTCTCAAAGAGAAATTTTCATAATTTTTTTTTTTATAAATATATGGGGGCCTATCCCGGACGGGGCCTGGGGCGGACCGCCCCCCTCGTCCCCCCCCCTCGGTACGCCACTGGATTCACGTCAAAAATTCGATGGATATACACGTTTTGAGGTCCCTTGAATCCAAAAAAGTGGTTTTTGCAACATGGTCTGTCTGTCTGTGTATGTGTCTATCTGTGAACAAAATATCTTAGGAACAAAGAGAACTAGGAGGTTGAAATTTTATATTTAAGTTAAGCACCCCCCTGGGACGTGACACGAAGTTTCTGAACAAAATTGGCCAAAGAGTACTAGTACTTTACGCCGAAGGCAGGCGTTGCGGCTGGTTTTGATTAAAATTCAAAAATCAATTATTTTTTAATAGGAGAAATGGTTGCCATGGTAACAAAATATAAATATTTTCTCATGTTTATAAATTTTAAATCGCCCTCGGGGTGTAGAGGTTAGCGTGCTAACCTTGTATACCAAAAGTCGAGGGTTCAGACCCCAGGCAAGGGCGGATCCAGAGGTGTTTCTCGGGGGAGGGAGGGGGGGGGGGTATTCTGGTGTGACTCGTCGCACAGCACCAGGGGCGTATATAGAAATTTTTTTCGGGGGGGGGGGGCTGTTCTCAAAAATTTTTCTACGAAAAATTTTGTTTTTTGCGGAACCAAAATTTTGATTTTGCGGAACCAAAAATTTTTTCATGTGCCGTTCGTGGAACCAAAAATTTTTCCCGCCCGTAAGAATATTTTACCTTTACTTTATTTTATTTATTTTAACTTTAATGTTAATTATTTCAAAACTCGATAGGTGGCGCTTGACACACTAATGCGTAACAGGGTCCACATATCTATAGAAATTGAATTTATATTTCGATACAAAAAAATCTGCTGTGCAACCAGTCACACCAGATTTTGTGTTTATATGTTCGGAAAGAAAGAGGATGTAGCCAATAATTGAGCCTCTATTCCTCTCCTACATCAAGAATTTCAAGCCTTCCTTCCCATAACAAAATCCCGCGAGCGGCGGACTTTCTTTAATGATTCTAGTATCGCCAGAGTCAAATAATTTGTGAATAATTGAAAAAATGATTTTATATATACAACATGTATATATAAAGTCGTGTAGAAAGAGACAAAATTGAAGGATGCTGCATGTGATAATTTCATTGTTTTTTTATTAATCCAAGAAGAAAGGAATTTTCAAGCCTAGAATCATAAAAGTTTGATTTTATTTAAACAACGAAATAATCACATGTGAATAAAGCAGAGATAGTGTGGGCGGTATGTGAAAATAAACACTCTTGAAAATAAAGTAAATAAATATTTCTATAACTTTAGTAGATAGATAGTAGATAGTTAGATGCTTTAATTAATGAAAGAAAAAATCAAAATAAACTATTTTCATTCGATAAATGGAATAAAGAAAGTTATGGAGAAAAAAAAATAACCAGCGACTGCTCTCCACTTTAAAATAATTTATTTTCAGATATTTCGGTATGCCTAACGCAAATCATCCTCAGGGCATCAAATTATACGAGTATGGAACTTTTGACAAAATTATAAAATGCATTGGAGGCCATTCTGGGACAACATCTGATAAGCAAGTCACTGAGGGAAAATTAATATCTATATATATAATACAATTATTTGTGAATGATTCAAAACAATTTCTCAGAGTGACTCGTCAGGGGTTCTAATACTCTATTAGCCTAGAGCAGTGGTTCCCAACCTGGGGGCGATCGCCCCCAAGGGGGGCGATTTGGGTTTTCAGGGGGGCGATAAATAAGCGGGGGGCGATTGGGGGGCGATGAGTATTCGAAGGGAGAAAAATTATTAGTTTACTAAAATTTAAAAATATAAAAATCAAAGAGAAAAATCTCCTATTTACAGGAAGGTCAGGATAGAAGAGGACAAAATATTACCATAAAAATAAAATAGTCTGAAGATAATTCCAATCTAGAATTGAAACGTCACTTTTAGCTCAAATCTTAAATTTCAATTAAAAAAAATCATTTCTTGAATTTTTTTTCCTCAGGGGGCCCGGGCCCTTTAAGCTCAAATCAAGTTTGATCTTTTTCACGACTCAGGATAGCTAAAAACGTAGATTTCAGTGGGTAGTTTTCAAAAAATTTTCCATACCCCCAGATTCCCCCAAAATTCTCTGTCCGACTTTGGCCTCGATAAATTAAAACTTTGTAACTCTTTGTTTAGGACATTTTGAAAAAAATTTATATAACTTTATTTAAATAAATATTGTAAGCTATGTATATACCTATAACTATTTCAAAAGTTTTTCAAAAACTGTGTAAAAAAGTGTTGGCATATGAAGGCCACAATAGCCTTTTACATACTAAAAAAAGAAAACTTTAAGTTTTTTTTTGGGGGTGGGGGCCGTATTATTAAGTAGCCCCGGGGCCCGTCAAGTCTGTCTGCGGCCCTGTATATAGACCTACGGTAATAAAATTGTTTAAAATAATAAAACTGATTTATTATTTACACTTTACTTCAAATTAAAATTAGGCATACATTGAAAATGTAAAGGGGGGCGATAGGTGTTAGTCAACCTCCAGAAAGGGGCGATGGGTCAAAAAAGGTTGGGAACCACTGGCCTAGAGGGTCTCTCTGAGAAATTGTTTTGAATCATACGCAAATATTTGTATTATATATATAGATATTATTTTTCCCTCAGTGGCTTGCTTATCAGATTTTGTTCCAGAATGGCTTTGAATGCATTTTATAAGTTTGTCAAAAGCTCCACACTCGTATAATTTGATGCCCTGAGGATGGTTTGCGTTAGGCATACCGAAATATCAAAAAATCAAAATAGAAATGACACAATTTCCTAAGAGATCCAATATATATTTTTTCTTAATTATTAACTAATTGGAATAGAAACGTAATGAAAATTCAAATGTCAATAAAACTGCTCAATTTTGTGCTGAATCAAATACATTTAGATTTCAACAGCTGATTTCATGAAGATGAAAAAAATGACACAATACACTTGGAAATCTGTTTAATCAACCCGAGTTTGAGCATTTAGGCATTATTATTTAATTGATAATATGTCTGGGATTATTAATGTTTGATAATCAAATCATTTTTAAGAACAAATATAAAAAAATAATATTTTTTTAATAGATTACTAACCTCACCTGTCATTTTTTCATCACATTTAACATTAAAATTTGATTATTATATTTATAATAAACGTAAAAACAAGTGAAAATAATTAAATATTTTTCAAGAAATTAAATAAATTCTACCTTTAAAAGTTGAAATTGCAGTCAAACAGGCCCAGGTGGTCAGATGCAGGGAAATCACTTTGAATTCACAACACACACATAAAAATAAAACTATAACGAATTATTATATAACTAAATGAATAACACAAATAAATAAATACTATTTAAATAATAACGAAAGGGTAAAAAGAACACGGAACCGAGTGACAAATAAAAGAGCGCGATCATGCCGGCCTCGAACTGGCCCCAACTGGTTAGTTCGATGCCTAGAGAGCACCACACACCAACGCACACGCACACACACACACACACACACACACACACACATGACCCCTCTCTCTCTCACACACACACACACATATGCATTCAACATGGTTAATAAAGTAATTAAACTTACTATTTACTTAAAATTTCACTCACTCTCAGTCCAAAATAACACACTGTTTCTAATAAATTGGTCATTGAGTTTATTGCATTATTAATAATTTCTTTGGCCAAAATGACGAAGAGGAATAATAAATTGACAATTGCTTGGCCCTGATGATGGTCCTATATGCGACCGAAACGTTGGCCCTGACACTGCATTTAAATAAAAATTGAAAAAACTACTAGCTGCGTTGCTCATTTGAGATTTCCTGGACCTTAAATAAAAAGTAATTAAACGTAATAATAAAGGAGTATTTAAGGAGGAAATTTTTAATAGGCCTACAAATAATTAAATTTAATTTATTGTAACTAAGAAAGAAATGCAAAAAAAAAAAAAAAAAAAAAAAAAAAAAAAAATTAAATAAAGTCCATATGAGGGAAAAATTTTTATTTCCATCTCCCAAAACAGGCTACATTTATGACGGTCCTATATTAAAAAAATCTGGTGTGACAAGCACAGTTGTGTTGACATTTATATTTAGGTTTCAAATCCAAATATATATAATCCATAGTTTGAAAGAATATTTAAAAAAAAACTATTTAATTTAAATATCTATGATTATTTTGACTACTCTCTTTAATTTCCTCACTAACCGCTTTTCTAACAATCTAGACGGGTTTGGAGAATGACGTCATTGTTTCATATTCCAGAAAATAATAAAATATTAAAATAATTATTAGTAGAATATAAATTAAAAAAATAAAATATGAGATCTTTGCATTATGGAATTATTCAAAATATCTACTATCAGAAGGGCCGTATTACTTAAGAAAAAAACTCGGCTAAAAAGTACTAGGACTTTACTGATGTACTTTTTCAGTTAGTAGTAATAATCGATTTTGGAGTTACTCGGGAATTTTTAAATTATTCTATTAGAGGTTTTCTTTCTGCACAAATTGACATCACATTTAGTCTGATCTGATTAACCGTTCGGAATCTACAGGGGTTTAAAATTTCAAAAAACGAAATCCCGCCGAGTGCTCTCATGCGGTAAAATGACGTCATATCAAAAAAAAAAAAAAAAAAGGCCAGGGGGTATTGAACCACTCTTTCCAAAACTATATTTAGATTTAATGTAGCTTTTACGGTCAAGTAACTAGGCGTTACATAAATAGGGCTATTTTTCGATATTTTTTTGCCTAAAAAATGAGGTTTTTCGAGAAAAAAACTAATTTTGGAGTTAATTACTCGGGATTTTTTTATTTATTCTATTAGAGGTTATCTTTCTGCACTAAATGACATCTCATTTAGTCTGATCTGATTAGCCGTTCGGAATCTACAGGGGTTTAAACTTTCAAACTAGAATTTGCCGCAGCGCGGTAAAATAAAATGATAGGAAAAAAATAAATGGTGAAATCTTTAGCTGAAAAATTATTCTTTCTAACCGTATATTCAACATAATTATATCTCTTAAAACAGAGGAGTTATTCAACCCGCTTTATAGACACACTAGCCGCAAGGTTCGCCTTCGGCGAACGCGCTAGCCAGGGGGCTTCGCCCCCTGGACCCCCAAGCTCGCCTACCGGCGAGCTTTGCT
>JAKCPI010027904.1:0-17032 GCA_023213315.1 Euborellia annulipes | reverse complement strand
GAATGTCCCCGAATTTGTTTCTTTTTATTTGAAAAATAAATATTTTTTATTATAAATGACCACAAACTGCCTGAGCAAAGGCCATATACTCAATGGATCGAAGGGCTTTTAAAGAAGATGGGGATAATTTTTTGAAGGGCATGGAACGAACCTCTACGCAGTGGTCCCTAATAACGTTGATTTATCTAAAAGACAAGGCTAATCCTTCCAAATAATGACAAAACAAGACTCTCTAAACTAAACGTATTTCATTTCGATTGTCGGCCAACAGGACTTCTATATCAATCAAATTCTTACATGTTACTATTAATGAAGAAGAGGTATTCTATTTTAATAATGGATATCGAAATCTTAAGCCAAGGACGAATTCAGCTTCTAATTTTTAGAAGATTTAAATACTTAAAATCTGGTGTGATGGTCGCCCAGCACACAACTTTCTCACCTTTGGTAATTGAAGGCTGTGTTCTGTGCTTGTCGTTTGTTTATCTCGACATATATAATTATATTTTGATTCCGTAAGTTGGCACTATATTAGATATAATCAAGATGTAAAATTTATAAACATAGAATAAAATTTATATAAATATTTTGCTACCAAGCCATCTCTTATCTTTCCTATAAAGTACAAGAGTTAAGGGTGCTTCAAACAATTTTGAAGGAAAAATTAGAATATACTGGTACATTTGAAAAATAATTGATTTCTTAATTTTAATCAAAATTGTTATCCAATTTTGAGAAAATGGAAAAAATACTGAAATATTACAACAGTAATCCTAGTACTTTTTAGCCGATTTTGTTCAAAAGTTTCGTGTTAAGTACCAGGCGTGTGACTCCTTTAAATATAAAATTTCAACCTAACTATTTTAGTTCTTATGTGATTTTGTTCACAGGCATCTCTCTCTCATACATATATCTTTTTAACATACCGATTCATCTATTATCCTAGTGAATAAGTGGTTGAATTGATTTTGTTGATTTTTCAGGGCACGACTTTTAAAGTTTACAAAACTGAATGTTGTTATTAACTTCCAAAAATTCACACCTTAAGAACCAAACTCCTTATTCACTGGGATTCTGAATTTATGGATAAGAGAAAGTAAAAACAGGGCAGTATGTGTTATCAGAGGGAACAGATAACTACTTCTAATATACACGATTTGAGGTCCCCTAAATCCAAAAAAGAGGTTTTCGCAACATGGTATGTCTGTGAACAAAATATCTCAAGAACAAAAAGAGCTAGGATGTTGAAATTTTATATTTAAATCCAGGGACCTTTATTTAAGCCATGGGACGTGACACGAAGCTTTTGAACAAAATCGACCAAAGAGTACTAGTACTTTACTGATGCAATTTTTTTCGATTTTCTCAAAATTCGCTCTAACGATTTTGATTAAAATTCAAAAATCAATTATTTTTTAGCTGCTCTTTAAAATGTATATTCTCATTTTGCCATTGAAATTTTCTTAAGACCACTTTACTCTTATACTCTATAGAAAAGATAGGAGAAATGGTTGCCATGGTAACAAAATATAAATATTTTCCCATATTTATAAATTTTACATCTTGAAATCCAATATATCGGTGGAAACTAAATATATCTCGACACAAAAAAATCTGGTGTGACAAGCAGAAAACACAACTTTCGATTACCGAAGGTAAGAAAAAAGTTGTGTGCTGTGCGACCAGAAACACCAGATTTTTTTAAGTGTAAATTGACTTATAATCATTTTTGGTGGGTTAATATTACACTTATTGATTCAAAAATTAAGACTATATAAAAAGCAGAGAGTTGATTAGATTAAATATAATTTTTTTTTGTTTTTTTTTGTTGATTATAATCAAGTTAAGTAGAGGAAATTGTTTATTAAAACACAATAAACGATCATCATCATATAAAATGAATTGCTTGACTCTCTAGTCTATCAAATTTGAGTTGATTTCAATTTCATAGTTCAAGTGAAGAGAGAATGGGAGGGCGAGGGGGGGGGGGAGGGAAGAGAAACATGTCGATGAATATTGAAAATTATCAATTTTGAAAATCATATTGTGTTCAGTCGATTCGTATCACAAATCAATAGAGAATAAATTAACAACAATAAAGGGAGAGAGAGATGACCATCACTCTGGCTCTTTGGTCATTTTGACACCAGAGTGTATTATATTCAATTTCTATTATTATTATTTTGAACTTTGTCTAGTAACCGAATCAAAATATCTTTGAGATCTCGTTAATCCTTTATTGGCGCCTGCCTTGTATCCCAAGGGTCGAGGGTTCGGGTCCCAGGCAGTCCATTTGGATACCAAATGGCTTAAATAAGAATGCCTGGACCCTAAATATATATATATATTCAATAACGGTTATCGTTTAAAGTCTTATATGGCCTAAACTTCCGAAAAAACTGTGTGCGTGTGTGTGAATGGGAAAAAAATGTGAGTGTTAAAAAAAATCCTTTTTTGATTGTTTGTTTGTATAGCTATTTTCTTTCTATTTTTGAAATATAACATCATAAATGCCAATAACAATTTCGACGATTTTTAACTTTAAATGGCCTTTTCGAATGGAAATCAAGTATAAGCGAGCATGAATGAATTTACCCTTGACCCCTGCCTCTTGTGGCAGGGTTCGCATCTCGTCTCCTGCGAATTTATTATAATTCAATTGGCTACCAATCAATTTAATTAAATAGAGACGGGTCTAAATGGTCTGCGATGCCGAAGTAGACATTAAATAAATTTCAAAAAAATTTTCAGCAGTCGGAAGGAATAATAGCAACTCTTTATATTTTACTTTATTTTCCATTATCAGTGCCAATACAAGTTTTAAGGGTGATATACGTATATGTAGATAAGAGCCGAATGCACCAGGCTGATGCAAATCACATAACTGATCCTATATATATATATATATATATATATAATAATATAGGTGTCCGTTATTTCCCAAATTGCCTTTCATGCTGCAAACGCCCTCTAAATTTTTAGGTTTTGACCTAAAACAAAATATCAGACCCATATCAACCCTTTATATTCATATTAACCCGTGCCTAAATCATAATCAATTTCCGATTTAAATAACATGGGATTTTTTGCACTTTTTGCAGTTTATTTTATTCCACTGAAACAAAGATACCTAAAAATACCGTCAAAACATATTTTGTAGGAAATTTAACGCTCTACAAAAAAGGCCTAAATAATTTGTTCGATAAATTCAACCTCTTAAAAGTTATTCAAAGATTAAGTTAAACAACTTAATCTAAATAGAATAAAAAGTTAAACAACTTAATCTTTGAATAACTTTTAAGAGGTTCAATTTATCGAACAAAGTATTTAGACCTTTTTTGTAGAGCGTTAAATTTCCTACAAAATATGTTTTGACTGTATTTTTAGGTATATTTGTTTCAGTGGAATAAAATGAACTGCAAAAAGTGCAAAAATCCCATGTTATTTAAATGGGAAATGGATTATGATTTAGGCACGGTTTAATATGAATATAAAGGGTTGATATTGGTCTGATATTTTTTTTTTTAGGTCAAAACCTAAAAATTTAGAGGGCGTTTGCAGCATGAAACGCAATTTGGGAAATAACGGACACCCTAATATATATATATATATACATATATGCCCTCGGCAACCCTAACCCGCTAGACCCTGGCGGCAGGGTGGTTCGATTAAAACCATGGTTAAATCCGGTTTTTATTTAAGAAATACCATGGGAAGTTTTTTTAATACCTTATTATTAGCATCACCGACTGTTCATCATATCAGCAAGTGGCATGGTATTATTTTAATAAAAAGTCATAAAAAAAAAAACAATCTTGATTATTATTATATGAATGAAATATGCATCAAATAAAGAAAAATATTTTGATTTATAAAAATGCTTTTGAAAAAAAAAAAAAGAAAATCCCACAATGTAAATTCGAGCAAACAGCAGCTTTTCTAGACAAAAGAATTGAAAACAACAGTGAATAGAATAGAATACGTAGGGTCTAAAAAAATTCCACCTTTTGAAAAAAGAAAGAAAGCTTAACGTTCCGAAAAAAAAAAATAAGCTCTGCGAGTCTTGTGTTTTTAAAAGATGAAATCTCCTTTTGTAAAGCTTATTCTGATTTTTGATGAACAAACGAGACACAAGAGAGACTTCCATTCTCATCGATTACTTGAATTATTAAGAGTTTTCTCTTAATATAAGTATTTTATTTACTTTTAAAGCAGGCATTTTTGATATTATGATCTCGAGTAGGTGCTCAACGTATATTTATTTCTCTGAGTGGACTCAACTTAATAATTCCTCTACATAGGATTTTGATTTAACTATCCACTTAAAAAAAAAATATACCTAAAGCAAAAACAGCTCGCCAGAAACACGGAGGTGGTATATGATCCCAACTGAAATCGTCGCCATCAGCAAAGAAAAGATGCTTTAATCTCGGTAGAGGAAGCGTCGTCCATTTGGCACATTTATCTTGACATTGATGTCCAGCCCGATGACCGCATCCACTTAAGATAAGTCTCTGCAAATGCAGGCATCGAGAGATGATCACGTGCACATCCACCTCCTCTACGACCTGAAAAATAGACAAATTTAAAATTTAATTTAAATGAAATCGAATCTCTCAACAGAGGTTGTTAACTCCAATTACAGAGAGATCAGGAATACAGAATACATTACAGTTGAGTATTTTAATGTTTACAATTTCAAATGAGAAAGAGGCTGGACTCTCTTCCGGCATATTCAGAGCACATCCTAAATATTGGAGATTTTTCCAATACCCTAGTTCGCGCTCTTTCCAGGTAAAACAAGGAACTCGACCTCAGTGAAAACGCCGGGACTCTGAAGCCCACCATGGCAAGCAAATCGCCACAGTCCCAACGATTCCCCAGAAGATCCTCAATATTCTTAATAAGAACATCCCTCCTTCAAGTTAACTATTTTATTCTTAATAATAATATTATAAAATTATTAGTTTTTAGATATGTGATGCGGAAAATGAAAACGGAACTCTTGCTGGAAATTTCACAAATTGAGTTATTGAACATTTCCTGAACATTTTAAGACCAAAACCACTATGAGATCTCAAAACCTAAAAAAAGGGGATTTTGAGAAAAACACAATAAAAACTATTTAAGGTTACAAAATCGATTATTTTGTATTATTTATCTGATTCTCGTTCACTAAGGGGCTCACTTCTAGTGAGTACGTGGATGGCGACCACGAGTTACCCTAGCTAAGGCTGGCATTTCTTTCTTTCCTTTATGTCAGTCTTATTCTCCTTTTTCTTAGCAAGCGTCAGGCCGTGAGACGGGTCGGCTTGCTTTTCTTTCTGACTCATTTTTTATAAATTAATTTTGCCGACCCCGACCACATAGGGATAAGGCTAAGATAGGCTAAAATTACCGAATAAACCTGTACAGGAATATTGAATAGTCGTATTCAATCGAAACCCAAAAATCAATATTTTTGACTTAATTCGACTGAAATGTCCGTACCGATAATTTTACTTCGCCGAGAAGAGGTCCCTTTTCACATATAATTTTGTTCTGTCCCACTGCAAGCAAAAATTGAAATGACGTCCCTGAACTGGTCTCATTTTCAAAATAGCCTCCGTGGATGTGGAATCACATGCAAACAAACAAACACACACTTAATATAAATTGGATGATTTAATATTATTTTTTTTTTAATGCAACCATTCTAAGTGATTAACGTGCCGGTGATATGAAGTTCATATCATAATGTAAAAAAAAAGGTACCAAGAGAAAAACATTTAAAAAGAGCAACAAAACAGATGAACTGAAATAAAATAGATACATAAAAATAACAGTTGACAAAACAAGGATAGATTAAAATTGACCTCAAATAGATGATAAAACATAACTAGAGATTAAATTGACAGACAAAAATAAATATCAACAGAAAATCACAAATATGACAGCCATTTATTAATATTATTATTTAGAATGATTGTGTTAGTCTTCCAAATATACCCCTCTGATCAAATAATCATGTTTCTATAATCTATACTCATCCAGTCATTCCTGGTATTTATTTATCTTAAAGATATCCACGAGGAAATATTGACGGCATCACCCCGTACGTTTCTATATTAATTGGTAGCAAATATAATTTGTAATAATGACTTCGCTCGAGACGGGAAGCAAACCTCTGACCCCTTCATAAACTCTGTAGACTAGGATACACGAGTTCCTCTTATTGTTGGGTTTATTGGGCAGCTCGTCCTTGAGAGAGTAGGCGATTACCCGAGGGGATAAAGCAGTTAAGCTTATAATTCTGAGTTGAAGACAACTAGAGTTCATATCCACAAAAACTTATCCAATTCTATTTGAGATGATGCCTCCTCCTGAGGAAGAAAACGGGAACCCTCCTCAGTATAACATCCTTAAGAAGGCTAGCAAAGTGCGAATTATATCCAAGCAAACCCTGAACAAAACGGAACCTTTATAATACGATTTCACTCTAACAATGCGGATATTGTGGTGTCACCAACCTCGGGACCCTAAAACAGATTTTTAATAAATAAAAATAAGAATAAATTGGGAAAGAGAATGTACAGGAGCAGCAAAGAAAAGAAAGCCTTTGTATGCCAAATGCCTAAGGAGACGTTTCGGACAAAATTTATTCGTCCAACCTCAGCCCCTGTATTTTAGGCACACTGAGGATCGAGAAATAAATTTTGTACGAAATGCCTCCTTTGGCATTTGGCATACAAAGGCTTTCTGTTTTTTTTTTTTTTTTTGCTGCTCCAGTACTTTCTATTTCCCAAATTATAACATCAAGAGCAACTTCTCTCTTGATTAAAAAATAAAAGTGTTTATTTTTCAAATCCAACAGTAAGATTGTTTTAACAAAATTTGACGAAGCTAAAGGGATAGCTTTTTATAACAAAAACGTCTTCGTTGAGGATTAAAATGGAGAGAAAAGAATAAACAGTAGCAAAGAAAAAGAGCCTTTGGATACGAAAGCCGTTTCGAACAAAATATATTAATCTATCTACAGTTGTCTATGCAATCTCAGGGGAAAGATGAGGAGAAATTCATCTGAGAATTATTTTTGAAGAAAATTACTTTCTAGAGAAATAAGTCCCTGGCATAAATGAATTATGAGAGAAGAGAAAATATGTTATACTTATATAAATTCATGAATTTCCTCTTGCGGAAGGGGACTCCCTTGAGAGGATATCGGCTTCTACAAAGAAGACCCCTGTTCAAATCCTGGACGTGATGGATTTTATCATTTAATAAAGATATTTACTAAGGTGGACAACCAAAAGACAATAATGGATTAGGATTTCACTAGCTCTAGGAACGAACGGCCAGAGTGCTATGGTTGGGCTTAGAGGATTCCTGGTATTGAGGAGTCCTGGAAAAACAAGAAACCCATAGGTGGAGCCAGAAATAAGGATTAGTTCACTAGCTAGGAACGAACGGCCAGAGGCTGGTTGGGTTTGAGGTTTGTGTCTCCGTGCACAAAAGCAGGTTGGGTAAATAAACGGGGATCCCGAAAGGAATTTCAAATAATAAATCAAATCTTGGAGAAATTTTTTTTTTTTAGTTAGAATCCTAGCTCTGAAGAAAGTCGCAAGTAAGGACCGAAACGAGTATTTCTTTATTTTTATTTTTTTGAATATCCACACAAGTATTTGAATATTAGACTGGAAGTGATTAAAATAAATATTACAAGAGCTTAACACAATAAACGAGATCCTCTCTGTCTATATATATAAATATCTATTTCGTGAAAAAGGAGAAGATATAAAAAAAGATGAAGGAGAAAGAGAGAGAGAGAGATGGAGAGTTAGATTTCCAATTTTAATAAAATTCTCTCTCTCTTGGTTGGTTGCAGTGCACGCTTTGCTCGTAAGAAGACCCTTAAAGCCAACTTTCCTCTCAGTCATGGATTTGCAAATCGACTTCCTCTCTCTCCTCTCCTCTTACTCTCTGCTTTTGCTATTGTGTCCACAAAATGTGTATATATATATACATGTGTAATCTGAAAATAAGACTTGCAATCCCTTTTGAAAAACATTTCTAAGGATATTAAAAAAAAAAAAAAATTAACTCAAACCACCAGATTTTTTACTTTCTCTTACCTATGTATATATGTAATATATATATAGAGAGAGAAAGTATTGGATTCATGTCAAAAATTCGATGTCGAGATTTTGATGGATCTTCACGTTTTGAGGTCCCCTGAATCCAAAAAAGTGGTTTTCGCGACATGGTCTGTCTGTGTGTGTGTGTGTGTGTGTGGTGTGTGTGTGTGTGTGTGGGTGTGTGTGTGTTCAATTTTAAGCATGAAGGAATTGAGCTAGGAGGTTGAAATTTTATATTTAAGTTAAA
Organism: Euborellia annulipes; assembly: GCA_023213315.1. Taxonomy (NCBI): domain Eukaryota; kingdom Metazoa; phylum Arthropoda; class Insecta; order Dermaptera; family Anisolabididae; genus Euborellia; species Euborellia annulipes. The sequence continues at coordinate 8,671 of JAKCPI010027904.1, read as the reverse complement.
TACCTCCCGGGACCGGAAAAATAAGCTTTTAATCAAAATCGGCCAAAGAATACTAATACTTTACTGATGTACTTTTTCAGTTTTTTTCGATTTTCTCAAAATTCGCTCTAACGATTTTGATTAAAATTCAAAAATCAATTATTTTTTAGATGCTCTTTCAAATGTATATTCTCGTTTTGACCTCAAAATTGTGAAGCACACTTTACTCTTGTGCTTCATAGGAAAGATAGGAGAAATGGTTGCCACACTGCTTACAATTGAGCTTCGGACCATTGCACTCGTTAGTCTCAAATCATCATGAACTTGTTGTTCTTCTCAAATTATTATATTCGGTGTAGCGTATTGGTAGAACTCTAATTTCATATCAGCAGGTTGATGTCTCGGCAGAGTATATGTGGCGAAGACAAAAGTTCGTTTTATTCATATAGAAACAAAAAAAAATAAAATAAATAAATAATGATTATATAATTTCATTTTTACAATAAGTTAACTTTGAAAGGAAAAATATAGCGATTTGGTTTTTATATGTTAATTTGGAAGATAGATAAATATTTCTAAATTTTAATTAAGCATTACTATAAGACTAGAGTTGTTATAGTCCAAGAGCTGGCGATAAAAATGGGCAAGAGTTTTCTGAAGGCTAATATTTTCAGAAGAGGTTGCATTTTAGTGATGGAAAGATACTCTAGAGTCAGCAATTCCAGGACCGGGCCCTTTGGCAAGAATAGGCCGGTAAAGTTGCGGGAAGATGGTTTTTCGCAAATATCTCGAAAATTATGCGCTTTTCCACAAAAATTCATCTATACAAAAATAATCAAAATTAAATTACAAACAAAAATTGTCTAGTGCATAATCACTCTAAAGTGAACGGCTCGGGAGATTTAGAGGGATAAAATTTATAATTCATATGAAAGGAGACACCGAGATAGAGAAATATTTATATCTTGTTACCAATACAACCATTGTTAGAATTACAAATATTACCCCTCTATATCTCCCAAACCGTTCACTTCAGCGTGATTATGTACTAGACCATTTTTGTTTCTAATTTAATTCCATTTATTTTTGTATAGATGAATTTTTGCGGAAAACCGCATAGTTTTCGAGATATTTGCGAAAAACCATCTTCCCGCAACTTTACCGGCTTATTCCCGCTAAACGCCCCGGTACTGCAAGTGCTGACTCTAGAGTATCTTTCCATCACTAAAATGCAACCTATTCTGAAAATATTAGCCTTCAGAAAACTCTTGCCCATTTTCTTTGCCAGCTCTCCGACCATTATTGATTATCAGGATCGACGATAAAAATAAATAAATAATTATAAACTTTTTACTTATTTTAAGGGATCGTTTTATAAGAGGCTTGCATTTCCAATTGGCCGTGAAATATACATTTAGCTGTCAATTAGGTATCATCTTCGTTGTTAGTTCGTCATCGACACCATATTGGTCTCTTAATATCCAACAGTAGAATCGTCTTTGATAGAAGCAAACAATGATCTTCTCTTATTTCTTCTTTATATAAATATCATTGCTGTTTTCGATATGCCATCTTTACAGTTTATTAGTTCTGATATAGGAAATGATGAAATATTTTGGCTGTGGAGATTTACTCGGGATTCGCAGGGGCTTTGTAACCAGGAGATTAAATAAAAAAATGTTTTATTTAATTTTTATTTGCCGACGACAAACAACAACAACAATATGATGAAGGTCGTGATTGGCAACCGAAACGTCGGCAAATAAAAATAAAATAAAATATTTTTTTATTTAATCTCCTGGCTGCAAAGCCCCTGCGAATACTGAGGAAATGACGAAATATCAGCTATAAATCTAAATGAAAAAAAAAAATCATTTTTATTTCATTCTTGCCTGGCTGCATCTTATATACTCTTAATAATTATATAGGAATTATTTTAAAAAGATAATAGGTTTTAAAAATTTAAAATTATTGTATGATCGTATTTTAAGAGGCTTTGGGAGGCAAAGCTGTTCGCATGTTTTTGCCGATAAGATGGGGGTTAACAGGGGCGTATATAAGGGGGGCCGAGGGCCCGCCCCCCCCGAAATTTCCCAAACACATATACATATATAGGGATATACAGACATCAGCGCAACAAATTTTTCCGCAGGATGTAAAACTTTGGTTCTGCAAAAGAAAAAATGTTCCGCAAAAAATTTCGTGTGAAAAAAATTTAATTTATTAAAAAAAAATTTTCCGCAGAAAAATTTTTGAGTTCGGCCCCCCCCCCCCGAAAAAATTTCTATATACGCCCCTCGGGGTTAGGGATCTTAAAAAGTTACCCAAAAGCTCAAGTATTAGGAAAATTTGCCATCAGATGGCAGGACGGTAGGGCTATATTTAATCTCATGTATTTGTTTAAATCAAAGCATTCTATTATATAAAACGCTCACGAATTTAAAACGTTTAAAAAAAACCGCATAGAATGATAATAAAAAATTGCCCTCCTGAAGCCCCTTTAATACAGATTTTAATTGAAAAAAAAAATTGTCTTAAAAATGAAATAAATTAGCTACCTTTAATTCAAGAACTTGAAGAGTATGCGGTCCATGTTTGTCAAGTACTGGCACAATATCAGAGAAATCAAGTCTGGATCTCTCCCCGGAAGAAACGCAGACGACACTAAGAGCCGACAACTGTCCCAAAAGGGTCAAGGGCAGGAGGGCATCGTGCGGGGTCAAACAGTCAAACCTAGAATGACAAACAGTCTTATCCAACACATCTTCTTTCATTTGGAGTTTTATCGGTCTTATTCGTACCTGACTCGAATATCACATGCCCCAGGGCAAAGAGCGACGCACAGGCCAAGGGCATCTCCTGGAAGAACGGCCTCCGGGGACATTCTACATCGGACCTGCAAACAAGAGAATGAAACAAAAAATCATTTTTCAGAAAAAAAAAATTATTAATTAACAAGTTACGAGAACTTATTTTTTTTTTATACTACTACCGAGTGACTGTAGCGAATTAAAATTAGATTTATAGTAGGGTGGATCAAAAAAAATCTAGTTTGAATTCAGAGTTGCTATAGTGCGGAAAAGATGCGATTGGTAAAGAAAAGAAAAACGCTAAATTTTCAGCAAATATTTTTATTAGTTTTCAAGGTGATATTTCCAAATATTTCGTAGACCTACTCGGCTCCTTCAGTGGATTTCACCTTCACTACGTATGTCTCTTACATTTAAAACGCTTGGAAACGACCATCTTATATTATACGTTCAACAATTATGAATTATTTGAAAATAATTAAAAATAATTACTAATTGGTGAACTTATAAGATGGTCGTTTCCAACTGTTTTAAATGTAAGAGACACAGGGCCGGATCTAGGGGGGGGGGGGCAGTGGGTGCATGTGCCTCGGGCGGCAGATATCAGGGGGCGGCAATAAAAGAAAGATTTACTAAAAAAAAGGTCAAATGATATGAATTTTGTATAGAAAATTTTGAGGGGGCGGCAAATTAAATTTTGCCCCCCCCCCCTAAAAAATCTCCTAGTTCTGGCCCTGAAGAGACATACGTGGTGAAGGAGCTGAAATCCACCGAGGGAGTGGCTGATAGGTCTCCGAAATATTTGGAAATATCACCTTGAAAACTAATAAAAAATTTGCTGAAAATTTAGCGTTTTTCTTTTCATAAATACCAACTTCAGCAACACCACTTAAGGAGAAAAATTTTTTGAATTCGGACTTGATCTGCCGATCGCGCAATCGGCCGAAAGTTTCATCAAATTAGTGAAAATCTTAATTTTTTGAATTTTTTGTCTTTGTATTTTTAGTTCCTATAGCAAAATTTTTTTACATCAAGCATTGAAAAACAGTAAAAAAAATTTGTTTGTCTCTAGGAGTATATATTTCGATCGCGCAATTTTAACGAAATTCGTCATTTTTGGACACATTTATTATGTTTGGAAAATAATCTCGTGAGGCCAAAAAATTATTGATTTTGAGTTGCATGCCAACTGTGCAGCTCTTTGGCCTGTTTAGATGATAATAGGCCTAATAAAAATTTAAACAAAAATTTTGACAAAATTGAGATTTTCACTAATTTTATGAAACTATCGGAAGATGAACCACGATTTCAAAAAATTTTTTTTTGTTTTTCTTGTATTTACCAATCGCAGCTTTTCCGCACTATAGCAACTCTGAATTCAAAACTTGTCTTTTTTCGAATTAACCTTGGCAATTTGGTTTTAATTATTCTTTTCTGAGGAGAGGAAAATGGGGCTAATTCCTTCCTGCACGATAAGACATTCCTTTAAACAAATCACACACAAGTTGCAACATCACATACAACTAAATGCTAATTTATATTCCCTGAGAATGAAAATTAATTATTTTCTTTTTTTAGTATTTGCTTACCACATGTGAGAAGTCAATGTCGATGTTCTTGAGTTGTAGTTTAGGCAATTGCTCTTTGGGTTCTTGTCTCCAGCGTTGTCCATATTCGTGACAGAGAGCAGCTGCTAGTTGATAATGGCGTAGCAAAGAGAGTCCCGGGCAAAGGCGTAGTATACGACCGAGGCACGCAGGCGAGAGGCCTCTGGTACCGGCCAGATGGAGTTCACATAATCCAGACGAATTAAATTCTGATGCCGATTCCGCTAACGTTGATAGGCCACTGTCAAAATATTAAAAATATTATAGAAATTTTAATCAACAAAAATTTACAAAGTTAAAAAGACACGAAAAACGAGAGAATGAATTTCCCTTAAATTTGAATTATTTCAGATTATGGGATTTCGTTTTAATATTGTTTATATATATAAGGATATTTAAATATTGAAATTTTAATTAACAAAAATTAAAAATTAAATATTAATAAATAAGTTACAAAATTAGAATTTTTTTTTTCAATTGTTTAAATAGACAACCTATATACTTATATATATTTATATATATTCTAGATCTCTTTTTTCGATGTCCAATTAAAAATTAAATATAGACATTTTTTAAACAATCAATTAAATTACAATTAAATTGTATTGAATTATATTTTTGTGGTATTTGTTAATAAAAGGCAATTTTATTAAATTCAAATGGTGCAAAATCCTTGAAAAAGAACAATCCTACCTTTGGGGTGTTTTGTTTGTCCCCTATAGTTATTCCCCCCTCCTCCGAGCGATTTTCGTAAGCCCTCAGTCTCATTTATATTGCATTTTGTGTGAATAGTTCAAGGTTATGACGCACACACCCAATATTATTTTCTATTTTTGAAATTCATTTTCTTTTTTTTTTTTTTTGTTAGTAATAATTTTTTTTTTTACCAAATAAAATCATAAATTTTTTTATTAAACATGTAAACATGGTTGCCAACTTTCGCAATTTTTGCACTTCGGTTTTTTTTTTTAATATAAAGCTTTTGGATTTAATGAAATAAATATATCTTTTGTTTGAATAATAATAGATACATCTTAAATTTCTCTTAAATAATAATACTCTCCTCTTCTTTTGTTGGAAAGAGCAAAGAAGAAAATAATAAATGACTTACTTGAGAAGATCCTGTGCCTGTTCCAGCCACCCTGGGGGATTGCCACCATCACGTAGGGCTTTAACAAATTTCGTTGTTTCGCGTCCTCTGAAGTAGAGTTCCCCATTTAAATCAATCGACTGAACGGCTTCAGGAAAGGCACTGATCCAGGCTTCAGGAGAGTCGCGTATCGCTGCGTCACACCAATCAGTTAGCAAGACCGTTCGGACGTGCTACACAAACGACATCTATGAATGAAGGGAGGCAAGAGGAGGTGGGAATTTTTTTTTTTTTTTTTGAAGCGTACCGGGCAACGGGATGTCAATAAGGCTAAAAGATTTCGATCCCAGATGATGATTACTCGAGAGAGGCGAGGTGTGAAGAGAAGGGTCCATTCTGGTCGCCAGGAATCCAATTCTAGGGCTTTTTCTAAGAGAGCTTCTGCCAGTGGGCCAGCTTGAACAAATTCACATTAAAAAAAAAAAAATTTAATTAGGCTATATAACAATTTTTATTATTTTTCTTTTGAGAGATTTAATTATTTTAATTAATTTTAATTGGTTTTAATTTTTCAAGATCAATACTCAATACTTTCCAATGGGCAAATTCATTTTCTGGAATTTTTTGCGCCTCCCCTTTTGAGAATGTACGGACCCGAGTATTTTTCCTAGACTCTCCATAACGCCCTCAATAAGACTGCGAAATTTCGTTTCTAAATACCAACGGGTCAAAGCGTGACAGACGGACACTACGCTATTATATATTTAGAAGATATACCAATCCAGTGCCTGCTTGAAGATTTGTTTACATTCATAGAATAAATAAATGCAAAGAATACATAAATATTTCTTATGGGAGAATTCGTGACTTTAGGAATTATTAATTCAAAAAGTTATAAAAATTTCAGGATGAAAATATTTTTCCTCATTTTATAAGGACCAACAGGTTATGCGAGTCAGGGTTAGATTGAGGATTGAGGAGGTTATTTTGAGGAATTTTGTTGACACGCTTCAGCCCTGATGATGGTCGTATATCTGACCGAAACGTCGGCTTGAAGCGATTATTAAACGAAATAAATCTAGCTGCAATCGCTCTTTTCTTTCTTCCTTACTACGAGATCTACTCAGCTATCCACCTCACTTTAATATATTTTTTTAGGCTTAAAGGGGACCTTCTAGGGATTACAGGAAAATTATTTTCATCCCGAAATTTTTATAACTTTTTGAGTTATTAATTCCTAAATTTACGATTACTCCCAAAGGAATGGGTCGTTTTGATAACTTACCTACCCCAACATTAAAATAGCCTCCCTATGGGGAAATACATGGTGTGTGTCCTTCAGCATTAAAATATTAAAGGAAAACACACCATGTATTTCCCCATAGGGATGCTATTTTAATGTTGGGGTAGGTAAGTTATCAAAACGACCCATTGTATAGAGGAATATTTATGTATTCTTTGCATTGATGTATTCTATGAATGTAAACAAATCTTCAAGCAGGCACTGGATTGGAAAAGTAATGATAATTTTTATTCATAATTAAGAAAAGGCGAGGATCCGCAGCAGGCGATCCCGAGCCAGCTGGTGGGGAGTCCAGGGAGCGAAACCCTCCGCGGCTAGTAGAATATAAAAATTTAATTTTTTATTTACTCACCCAAATGCTGTAAAGATTCCGACCAACTTGTCAGCGTCTGGACCACAGCCTCAGCGCTCAGATCAAACAATCGCCGCATTATGATTATTACAATTACTATTCGACTAACACAAGAGCTTTTTCTGCGACCTTTCTCTGCGCCAAAGGTTTTCTTCCTGAGCAATCGATGGATGCCTTTCCCCCTCCACCCCAGCCCCACCGAGACTGGCACAAGTCTTCCCACTCACACATACTATAGAAAATAATGGAGCTGTCTAACATTTCATTTGCCTCTAATTAGATCATGTCACTCAATGTATTAAATAATTGGAGACGAATTTCTTATTAACGATAATAATGTACAATATCACATCTATTACACAGGCCGACAAAAAAATGCCATCCGTTTTTACTTTCTCTTACCTCTATATATATATATAAATAGAGAGAGAGAAAGTATTGGATTCATGTCAAAAATTCCTTGTCGAGATTTTGATGGATATACACGTTTTGAGGTCCCATGAATCCAAAAAGTGTTTCGCGACATGGTCTGTCTGTCTGTGTGTGTGTTCAATTTTAAGCATGAAGGAATTGAGCTACGAGGTTGAAATTTTATATGCTGTACGCAGGGGCGTACCGAGACAATTGGAGGCATGGGGCGTCTCTATATATACCTACCTATATACATTTTGTAAATGAAGAGCTGTGGTGATGATTAAATAAAGGAACTCTGTGAGTAGGGCAGCCAGTGGAAATAAAAATCTTTATATTATTTCGCCAACGTTTCGGAAACGCATCGCTCCCATCTTCAGGACGAATTAATTGTTTAATAAGAGATGAATAAAATAGTTTTATATCGTATACACAACGAAATAAAAATACCATGTATTGTGCATAATAATTTAATAAAATAGACAGTTGTATATTATGCTGATTGTCTAGCTTCAGGCTGTTGAGGTGTGTAAACACAATAATATACAACTGTCTATTTTATTAAATTATGGTATTTTTTTTGTTGTGTATACGATATAAAACTATTCTATTCATCTCTTATTCAACAATTAATTCGTCCTGAAGATGGTAGCGATGCGTTTCCGAAACGTTGACGAAATAATATAAAGATTTTTATTTCCGCTGGCTGCCCTACTCACAGAGTTCCTTTATTTATACATTTTGTATCAGAATGAATTTTTTCGGGGGGGGGGGGGGGCGAACTCATTTTTTAATATCCCCCTCCTCCATACACAAAAATATTTTTAAAATAGAGTATATCTCTGAACCCCGAGGGCCCCGGGGCCTCTCAAAGACAAATTTTCAATAATTTTTTTTTTAATTTCTCCGTTATTGACTGGTGTTTATAAATTTTACATTTGAATACTAATACATCACTGATTCTAATGTAAAAAATCTGGTGTGACTGGCGCACAGCACAACTTTCTCTTACCTTCGGTAATCGAAAGTTGTGTACTGTGCTTGTCACACCAGATTTTTTGTGTCGACATGTATTTAGTTCCCGGCAGTAGGGAATATTTGAATTCAGATGTAAAATTT
>JAKCPI010027903.1:0-16772 GCA_023213315.1 Euborellia annulipes | reverse complement strand
TACTATAACGAATTTGAGATACAAATTTCTACACCGTTACTATCTGTTATCTGCCAAAACCACCACGACCCAAGTTTCATAGTTGGGGATTATTCTTACCTGTATTGGGGGCATACATAGAAAAACTTTCAGCTTTTATAAAATAACGAAGGTCTGGCCGTCGCTGGCTCTTGGGCTATTATATTTCAATATAGGATAAGAGAAAAACATTTTTTTTGAAGTCAAGCAAAAGACGTTGTCACGTTAAAAAGCCACCGGCTGTGTAGAAGACAGGCCAGCCAACACCTATTTTTTCTAAAGAGGGACTTTTTTACATTTTAATTTAATGTTTTTGTGTGACGTCAGTCATCATCATAATTTAAACTCGTTGACATTTTTTATTCTTTGTTTTGTTTTGTTTGTTTTTTTTTTTCAAAAATGTGGATATTTCTTTCATATGTTAAATCTTAAATACTATCTCTATATAGCCTATATACAGTATGTATCAACATAAATAATTTAATTTAAACATTTTTAATAAAATATTTCTGAATTTTATAAGGTATTTCGTTTTTTTAAAAATAAAATTTTAATTAATGTTTTGTTTACATTTAAATTTAAATCAAAACAACCTATTTTGTCATAAATAGGCCTATGTGTGAACCTATTGATTTTTCTATTTTCCAATGGCAAAAAAGGAATGGCGAGGGTTTGCCTCAGGTCTTATTTAAAAAAAAAGTGAGAATGGGAGAATTTCATTTTTAATCTATTGTTTACATTTTGAATAAAAACAAATATGGCGATTTTTACTTAGAAATAACCTCTTTATAACCAAAACAGATGACAGCTGTCAAATTGACATATCATCATTCATCATAACGCCTTGAATATTTTGTTGAAATTTTCTTTGAAATTTTATTAGTCCCTATGAATTGTCTTTAGTGAGGATGATATCATGTTAAATATGGATAGGAAAATCATAACCGTTACATGATTAATTTTTTTTTTCAAAAATGAACTTTTTTCCATATAGGCCTTAAAATATATAGACTATAATTAAATATTTTTCTCTTTTTAACATATTCAAATTCTCTATTTTTTGACTTTTTTATGATCCAAACTAATACGTCAACTTATTAATATTTGAAAATTTTTATTTTCTTTGAATAATCACAGATATCGAATTTTAAAAATAGGAAATAAACAAATGATGTTTTTTTTTTTTTTTGTAAAATTTAAATTCATTCCTTTCCTATGGTGGAAAATAAATATGAAATCATTAAATATCACTGAAAGTCAGGGGCGTATTTAAGGCGGGGCCGAGGGCCCCCCCCCCCCGAAATTTCCCAAACACATATACATATATAGGGATATACAGACATCAGCGCAACAAATTTTTCCGCAGGATGGACAACTTTGGTTCCGAAAGTCAGGGGCGTATTTAAGGGGGGCCGCCCCCGAAATTTCCCAAACACATATACATATATAGGGATATACAGACATCAGCGCAACAAATTTTTCCGCAGGATGGACAACTTTGGTTCCGAAAGTCAGGGGCGTATTTAAGGGGCGGGGGCCGCGGGCCCCCCCCGAAATTTCCCAAACACATATACATATATAGGGATATACAGACATCAGCGCAACAAATTTTTCCGCAGGATGGACAACTTTGGTTCCGTAATAGAAAAAATGTTCCACAAAAAATTTCGTGTGAAAAAAAGTATAGTTTCTTAAAAAAAAAATTTTCCTCAGAAAAATTTTTGAGTTCGAGCCCCCCCCCGAAAAAAATTTCTATATACGCCCCTGCTGAAAGTCTCCTTCTTCTTCTGTCCTCGCCTGAATATTCCCGCGGTGCGGGGTCGGCGGAAAATATCAGTGAAAGTCTATTGTCCAAATTTTTTTTTTTTACACTGCATATTAGATATTAGTTTTTTTGTGAAAAAAATAAAAACATTACTTATGGGTCATTTTGATAACTTACCTACCCCAACATTAAAATACATGGTGTTTGTCCTTCAGCATTAAAATAGCTGAAGGACAAACACCATGTATTTCCCCATAGGGAGGCTATTTTAATGTTGGGGTAGGTAAGTTATCAAAATGACCCATTGATTGAATATGCTTGGACTCAAATATTTATATATCGTAAATAATCTTTGTATCGTTTAAAACTTTATATGGCCAAAGATACTGAAAAGAATTAAAAACCAAAAGAAATATTCATTGAAAAAATTATTGTGAAATTTTTTTCATCTTAAAATAATTAAAAAGGTATTTAGGCTTTTATAAAATAATTTTTTAGAATTTTAATGAAATTTTTTTAGTCTTTAATAATCCCTGAATGCGAAAATTGTTTTATAATTATAAAAAAGACCTTATAAAGAATATTCAATAGGGAAGAGATTTGGCATATTTTTATTAACAAGAAGTTAGCTTCCATATCGTTAATAGCAGATAAATAAACAAAAAATTTTTAAGAATTTTTCATTATTAATTATTTATTATTATTATTAATTATTTTTCTTATATAACTCATTAAAATGATGTTTTCTCTGTCCATTGTAAAAAAACAAATTTTGGATATTAATTTTAGTAATTTATGATGCAAAATATATACATTTAATTAATATTTACTAGATCAAAGAGCCGAAAAAGATATGAGTACCGCCGGCAGTCGAACCACGGATCTGCCAATTTGTATTCGGCACGCCCTACTACCAGCTCACATGTGCCTGAGAGTGGAGCCTTGAGCTTAGGCAACCAAAATTCTTAGCCGTCAGATTTGTTGTGTTAAGGTGCGCGTCTCGGGGTGCTAATTTTGGGAGTTTCCAGCGGCCACAATTTTGAAGCTACAACCTCAAATTTTTTTAAAATTAAAGCTATTTAAAATATCTACAACTTATAGAAGCCCTTTTTTTTAATTTTCGAAAAAATAATTTTTTTTTAGATTAATCGCATTAAATAAAAGATATTTTTAAAAAATTCGCTCTATAACTTATAGATAATTAAATTAGTAATCATTGTGCTAAAAAATAATTAATTTTCAGCCTTTAATTTATTAGCTGGAAACTTTAAAATGAAATGGAATAAATCCCTTGTATTCCTATGGAAAAAACTAACGCCATCTCTTGCTGCCTCGAGTAACTCGGTAGTCAATCGTGCTCTAATGACTTTTCGCGCACCTTAAAAGACCCTTTAGTTGCATTAAAAAAAGATGATTTATTTATTTTAAAAATATAGGTTTGGTTGATTAAGGACAAGACTCAACTCTCGAGCACATCAGTGAACTTGTGGCGCCGACTGTACCAGCTATTTAATTTTAGATTGCTATTTTAATTGCTTGAGAGACATTTCTCCTGATAACGAAAACAGCAATATGTTTGAATTTACTAGCCGAATGCGGTACTGTGATCTAGAGGTAGGGAATGCCGAGTACAGTGAGCGCCACAATTAAGCCCCCACCTGGAGCTAGAGTCTTGAGTATATGCAGGGCCGCAGACAGAGGGGGGCAGGGGGGCTATATCCCCGGGGCCCGGGCCCCCTCGGAGGGCCCGGGCCCACTGCGCTCCCACCTTAAAATTCTAATAAAAAATAATTTCAATTAAAAAAAATCATTTTCTTGAAATTTTTTTTTCCTCAGGGGCCCGGGCCCTTTAAGCTCAAATCTTAAAATTTCAATTAAAAATAATCATTTTCTTGAAATTTTTTTTCTTCAGGGGGCCCGGGCCCTTTAAGCTTAAATCTTAAAATTTCAATTAAAAATAATCATTTTCTTGAAATTTTTTTTTCTTCAGGGGGCCCGGGCCCTTTAAGCTCAAATCTTAAAATTTCAATTAAAAATAATCATTTTCTTGAAATTTTTTTTCTTCAGGGGGCCCGGGCCCTTTAAGCTCAAATCTTAAAATTTCAATTAAAAATAATCATTTTCTTGAAATTTTTTTTCTTCAGGGGGCCCGGGCCCTTTAAGCTCAAATCTTAAAATTTCAATTAAAAATAATCATTTTCTTGAAATTTTTTTCCTCAGGGGGCCCGGGCCCTTTAAGCTCAAATCTTAAAATTTCAATTAAAAAAAAATCATTTTCTTGAAATTTTTTTTTCCTCAGGGGGCCCGGGCCCTTTAAGCTCAAATCTTAAAATTTCAATTAAAAAAAAAATCATTTTCTTGAAATTTTTTTTCCTCAGGGGGCCCGGGCCCTTTAAGCTCAAATCTTAAAATTTCAATTAAAAATAATCATTTTCTTGAAATTTTTTTCTCTTCAGGGGGCCCGGGCCCTTTAAGCTCAAATCTTAAAATTTCAATTAAAAATAATCATTTTCTTGAAATTTTTTTTCCTCAGGGGGCCCGGGCCCTTTAAGCTCAAATCTTAAAATTTCAATTAAAAATAATCATTTTCTTGAAATTTTATTCCTCAGGGGGCCCGGGCCCTTTAAGCTCAAATCAAGTTTGATCTTTTTCACGACTCAGGATAGCTAAAAACGCAGATTTCAGTGGCTAATTTTCAAAAATTTTCCATACCCCCAGATTCTCCCGGAAATCCTCTGTCCGGATTTGACCTCGATAAATTATTGTAACTCTTTGTTTAGGAAACTTTGAAAAATTTTTAAATAACTTTATTTAAATAAATATTGTAAGCTAGGTATAACTATTTCAAAAGTTGTCTCAAAAACTGTGTAAAAAATTGTTGGCATGAAGACCACAATAGCCTTTTACGGTACTAAAAAAAAAAAACTTAAAGTTTTTTTTTTGGGGGGAGGGGGCCCGTATTAGTAAGTAGCCCCGGGGCCCGTCAAGTCTGTCTGCGGCCCTGAGTATATGGTATATTTAATGACCGAAAAGGTGAAATAAAATCATCTGTCCCAGATTTTATTTTACCTTTTCGGTCATTAAAATTACTTCACTATATACCATATACTAAAGTGCCTAGCTCCAGGTGGGAACTTAACGGTAATTGTGGCGCTCGCTGTACAATTGGCAAATTTTAATAAATATTTATTATATAAATTTTCTTCACGAACCAAAATGTGATATATATAGGCCTATAGTTTATTATTTAAAAAAATATACTCCCATCCTAGCAGAATAAGCTGGACTGTAAAATCTGATAATTGATTAGATTGTTAAAATTTTTTCTTTTCTTTTCTTTCTTGTTCCCTTTGAAAATTTCAAATCCATATTTTTGAGGAAATTCAATCAAAAAAAAAGAAATGAAGATAAAATGGACTTTTTCGGCCTAAAATTCTTTTTTCACACCTTGTTGATATTTCGTGATCGAATGTCGACAGGTGTAAATAAAGAATTTTAACCGAAAAAAAGTTTTTTTTTCTCTATTTCCATTTTCTTAAAACCATATTTTCTCTTAAAGCCAATGTTCAATTGCTACGGAATAGGTAAACCAAGTGAATTAATACAACAGACTGTATATTTATATTAGAAATTTTTATTAGAAATTTTTAAAAAATCCGCCGCAAAAAAACGAAATTTCCGGATGAAATTCGAAATATTGAGATATATCTGTTAATCTTAATAATTTGTAATAGAGTTGATTTTATAGGGAACATCTTGTTCAATTGGAGATTTACAAAGAATTTTATCTGACAAAAGGCGTGTGCACTCGTTCAGAGTCGCCTGTTTTTTTTGTTGCGGCCGAAATAATTTAAGCGTAACTTCCTATTTATGATTCATACTTTCTAGCTTAAGGCTAGATAACTTTTGCATACAAGAAATTAGAGTAGTTTATATATAAATATTCAATTTTATTTATTCTTCTTTAGTAATATTTTTTTGAGACTTTATCTTGATTAATTATACGATTGATTTCGTTAGTAGAGATGGCTGGCAAAATAGAAGAATTTAACAATAGTGTTGTTTATTGGTGAGGCCAAACATCCCATGGCCCTCGGGAATCGAACCCAGGATCTCCAGCCTTTCCGGGGTATAGACGTGCTATCCATTGCACCAGGCCTGGGTTCGATTCCCGGGGGCCATGGGATGTTTGACCTCCCCAATAAACAACACTCACAGTCTTGTTAAATGGACCCTGTTACGCATTAGTGTGTCAAGCGCCAGCTACCAAGATTTGAAAAAATTAACATGAACATGTTGATTGTTAATGGGCATGCATTTCTATTTATTTATTTATTTTATTATTTTTTTTTTTTTTATTTTTTTTTTTTTCTTTTTTCCTTTTGTTTTGTTTTGTTGTATTTGTTATTGTATTTAAATTTGTATTGTGTTTGTTGGACCTAGCCACCGAGGACTGGTGCCTCTAAGCGGGTCGTAATAAATTTATTTATTTATTTATTTATTTAACATTAAAGTTTTTTGTTTTCATTGGATTATATATAATTTTTTTTTTGTCAATTGTGCAATTAACATTAAATATAAATTTTTTTAGGACATATTTCATAAAAAATACTATTAATTATAGCATTTGAAACAATATTCCGTGCTTAACTCAATTTTGAATTTTTTTGGCGCTTGACACACTAATGCATAACAGGGTCCAAATATATCTATGACTAGTTAAGTCCGAATCGAGGTATTTTGAATACTATTATCTTATTCAAATATATAGATCTCGAAAAATATTTAACACAGAAGAAACAGATTTTGGAGTAGTGATGCCAAAAAATATTGTCGAGCTTTTATATTCCATGAGAAATTTAACTCGTATTGAATTCTAATAAAATAAAATTGGCTACCTGTGCTATTTCTTCTTGACTAATATCCAATTCTTATAGTAGGAAGCATATTTAAAATAAATTGAATTTATTATTATTGTTTTAAATTCCTAGTGGGTTCACCCTTTAATTTATTTTCGTTGACGCAGACACACACCTCAAACCTAACCGGCCTCTGTCCGTAGCCGTGTAGAAAAAAAATGATTGAACCCCTTTGATGAGTTATGAATATAGAGATAAAAAATTGCTCGAAACATTTATAAAGGAGTAGTGTCGAAGACATTTTGTTCTATTACTCTAAATTTAAAATTGCGTTTAAAGGGCAGAAAGAGGGAGTAGTTAGAGAGGGGAGAGTGCAGGCATGCAACAGGTGTGCGTCTTGATAGGGCGGAGGTGCACTCAACAGGCCTGCCTGTCTGCATTGCAACACATCAGTGAGCGCACCGGGCGTTTCGGCTCACGTTCTCTTCTTAGCCGTTGGCCTCACCACAAAAACCTCAACTTCGATAGATTCCCCACTTACGGTTAGGAAAGATTTGAAATGGAAAGAAAAAAAAAAAAATTAATTTACGCCTCTTACGTGATACAGCTAGACGTAATACATACATTTCTCCTAAAATAGATTATTTCAACATTGTTACGAGAATTTTCATTTTTTTTTTCTTTTAACTTAAGGGGGGGGGTTCAGGAGCGACGTCTACACGTACTTAAAAAAAAAAAAACTAGACTATTATAAGGAATTTTTCAATGCGGTTTTTTTTAATGAATTAAATTCATAAGAGATTATTGAGACATCGAGCTATAATTTTTTTAATGATTTATTAAACAAATTATCGAAATTAATTTTTTTGTTATCAAGCAAAAACAAAAAAAACAATCTGTCCCAATAATCTTTAATTTTTTTTAAATTTAAAAATGAATTTATTGTTATTATTAGTAACATATTAATTAGGAAATTTTTAAAATAAGCTTAGATGATTTATTTAAAAATCAACTGTCAAATTAGTTCAGCATTCTTGCAATAGATGGCAGGCTAGTCTAACAGACGATAGTATAGCCTATATCTGGCCTATATTTATATATTTTTATGCTTTTATAAAAGATACATAATATATAACATTTATAAAGTATTTATTGTTAAAAGATCAATGAAAATCAACCAAATGCATTAAATATTATGCTACCATTCTGACATCTCTTGGCAAATTTTTGAATTACTTGATTTTTTGGGCATGCTTTTTATGACACCTAACGCCCTCTTATCGGGAAAAATATGCATAACCCCTTCGCTCCCGTTTCCCCTTAAGTTTAATAATGTATTTTAATCAAAGTAATCTTTAATTGTTTAAGGTCTATTTCGGCATCTGAGACCATTTAAACCCGCACTGTACCTATTTATTTCAAATGATTGGTTTCCAATTCAATTGAAATAAATAGTAAAATTTTAACCAATAAAAAATACTTTCTCTCTATATATTACATATATAGGTAAGAGAAAGTAAAAATCAATAGACGTTTTATTTTCAAATTATTTAACTAGTAAGCTCGTTTTGGATAAAAAAATGTTATATGAGATAGAGAAAGTTGTAATCAGGTGTAAAATTTGTGTTTTTAATTTTTAATTACCGGTGATTGGTCGCACAGCACACAACTTTCTCTTATCTTTGGTAATTGAAAGTTGCGTTTGATTCTTGTCCAGCAGATTTTTGTTTCTATTCTCTCCAGATATAGATAAATATAGAAAAATATTTATAATTTTTTTTACCAAGGCTACTATTTCTCTTATCTTTCCTATGAAGTACAAGAGTAAAGGGTGCTTCACACAACTTTGAGGGCAAACGAGAATAAACATTTTAAAGAGCATCTAAAAAATAATTGATTTATGAATTTTAATCGAAATTGTTAGAGTGGATTTTGAGAAAATCGAAAAAAGTGGGGTATCTAAATTAAATATAAAATTTTATCTCATTTCCTTTTTCTTTTATTTTGAACACACATTTTTTGGAGGCCTTAAAACGTGTATTTCCATTAAAATTTCGACATAATTGCAATAGGTGATTCTACCCTTACTGCATCCCTACAGTCACTCCCCAACACAGACATCTTATGTATAATAAAACACACAATTCGTCTTATGTGTAATAAGACGTACTGTGCATCTAGGCTAGATCATAGAAGAAGAGTATCTTCACTATCTCTCTTCTACAGGTATTACCATGGTCAATGCTCTGCCGAATTAAAATCAATTATCCCACCCAATGCAACATATTCACGGAACACAAGAGAGGCATCTTCCCAGCATCCCTATGCTGTTCAGATCACGACTAACACAACAAGTCAATTTCAATCTTCCTTTGTCCCCATGACCTCCCGTGATTGGAACAAGCTCCCTGCGTCTATCTTCCCAAAACCTACAATCTTCAGACTTTCAAGTCTAACCTCAACAGGCATCTTCTCAGTTCCCGCAGTTGAGTTTCCCCTTTATGCTTCTCCTTTTGTTAACTTTGCCCATCAACCGTAGGTTGTCAGGGAAAGTTAATGTAATCGTAAAAAAAATCGAAATTTTTCTGAAGCTGCCAAAATGCGTTTTGAGGTCCCCTGAATTCATTTAAGAAGTTTTTGGAATGATGTCTGTGTGTGTGTCGGGGTGTGTGTGTGTGTGTGTGTGTGTGTGTGTGTGTGTGGTAATTTTTTTCGTCAACGAAATCTCAAAAACTATTGATTCAATTGTTTTGAAATTTTGCACCCATAAACTAGAGGTAGAGACCAAGAACTGAAAAGCTTTTGGTAAACATCGGACCATTAGGGGGGACTCTAGGGGGGGGAGGGGGGGCAAAATTTTTTTTCCTAATTAACCTATAATTTTTTTTATATATTCAGAAACTAGATTTCCTTCCGAGTAAAATGATATATAATATGTATAACATCGGACCATCAGGGGGGCTCTAGGGGGGGGGGACAAAAACATTTTTCTTACATAACCTATAATTTTTTTTTATATATTTAGAAACTAGACTTACTCCCGAGTAAAATGATATATAATATGTATAACATCGGACCATCAGGGGGGGGCTCTAGGGGGGGGGACAAATATTTTTTCTTGAGTAGAGGGTGGGCAAAGTTGTGCGCTCGGCTTAGTCCGACCCTTTATTTTTATTTTCTTCCTGGCTGCATGTGACTATTGGTCATTATAGGTCTTCGGACCTTATGCACCCATTCCAAAAAAAAAAAAAAAATACTTTCTAATTTAAGAAATTTATATATAACCCATAGCATCTTGCTATCGTGAGTGATTTTCCCATATTCAATTTCCTTTTTAAATCTAAATCACTTTTAATTAAGAGATAGCATTCTTTAAGAATCCTCATTGAAATTCTTAAAACAAAAGGATACATATGAAACAATAAAATTTTAACCGGAACATTAAGAGATTAAATAGGATTGTTACTTATAAAAAATACTTTCATACTTTATTATATAAAAAATACTCTATCTAGAAAAATAATGGATTAATTTCTTTAATGATCATATCACTTTGCTATGATACATTTATTTTTTTCAAATTTCAATAACAATAGCGTGAATGCCGAATAATTGAAGTTGTTTATATTGTTTATTATTATTAAAACAATAAAACATAATTACAATGCGAAATTAAATATTTACAATAAGAAAAAGAAATTTTAAATATAATTAAAAAAAATTAACTTTCATTATATTAATTTCAAATTTTTTTACTGGCGAAAAAGTGGATGGATTTTTTTTTTTTTTTTTGTCGAGATATATTTAGTTTCCGCCGATATATTAGAATTAATATAAAAAATTTATAAACATGGAAAAATATTTATATTTCGGAAACGGTTTCTCCTATCTTCCCTATGAAATACAAGAGTAAAGTGGTCTTCAGTAGATTTCAATTGCAAAATGAGAATATACATTTTAAAGAGCATCTAAAAATAATTCATTTTTGAATTTAAAAAAAAAAATCGTTGGAGCAAATTTTGAGAAAATCGAAAAAAACTGAAAAAGTACATCAGTAAAGTACTAGTACTCTTTGGCCGATTTTGTTTAAAAGCTTATTTTTCCGGTCCCGGGGGTGTTTAACTTAAATATAAAATTTCAACCTCGTAGCTCAATTCCTTCATCCTTAAAATTGAACACACACAGACACAGACAAACAGACACACAGACAGACCATGTCGCGAAAACCACTTTTTGGATTCAGGGGACCTCAAAACGTGAAGATCCATCAAAATCTCGACATCGAATTTTTGACATGAATCCAATACATTCTCTCTCTATATATTAACATATATATAGAGGTAAGAGAAAGTAATATTTTTTGGTGATTAGAATATCCCTATTAGGATATTTAGATCTTCCGATCCCGCACCGCGGGACTAATAAAACAAAGAGAGAAGAATATCCCTAATATGAAACAATGAACAAATATTTTTGTAGATTGGACAACGAAATCTTAAAATCCAATTTATTTTTTTTTAATTGGAAATTTTTTTTTTTACCTCTATTTAAGATTTTAAATCAATTTTACTTTTTTTTCTATATTTCTTTTAAAGGGAAAGTGAAAATTATCAAATGTCATTATGTGAGATCTTAACGATATCTCAAATTACATGATACGTGATGCTTTTAGATATAAAATGGAGAGAGACGGAGAAAATAAGAAAACGTATTTTTTTTTTTTTTACTTTCCTAATACTTATAAAGAAAAAAGCTCCTTATAGCATAGGTCCAAAAATGCTTCATTGGTTTGACTAATTATGGAATTTGGTATGGTACTTATTGAGATATGAACTAGTGTTCAAAAAATACTCAACCTTATCTTCTGATTCTTACAGGGACGTAATTTGAGGGGGAGCAGGGGGGAGCATTTGCCCCCCCCTCCTTCAAGGCTTTGGAAAAAATAGTAAATTCTGAGCTTAATCCCTCTTTATTTATAAATAAGTATCTATAGAAGATGGTATAGATAAACATATAGGGGAAGTGTGCCTATATTGTACCACTTAAGGTGCGCGTCTCGGGGTGCTAATTTTGGGAGATTCCAGCGGCCACAATTTTGAAGCTATCGACCTCAAATTTTTTTTTTAAATTAAAGCTATTTAAAATATCTACAACTTATAGAAGCCTTTTTTTTTTGATTTTCGAAAAAATAAATTTTTTTTTTTAGATTAATCGCATTAAATAAAAGATATTTTAAAAAAAGGAGCTCTATAAGTTGTAGATAATTAAATTAGTAATCATTGTGTTAAAGAATAATTAATTTTTTGCCTTTAATTAATTAGCTGGAAGCTCTAGAATGAAATGGAAAAAATCCCTTATATTCCTATGGGGGAAAACTAACGCCATCTCTTGCCGCCTCTAGTAACTCGGTAGTCTATAGTGTTCTAACCGTTTTTCGACACGCGCACCTTAAGCAAATGTCCAATTATGGTTGAACAAGTATGTGATAAAAATGACATCGAAGTGGTTCATTATAACTCTACATGTCAACAATAAGCCGTCAACAATAAGCCCTTCAAACCTGTATCTCTTAAGATAGATTGTTAAATTAGTTTTTTTTTTTTTTTGCCTTATTTGTACCTCATATCCCTAAATTGTACTACCTATGTTATAGACCATACCAATTCTTGTTCAACTTCTGAAGGTAATCTCTGACTGCTTTTTTTGTATCGTCATTAGCGTAAATATTCGTCCTTATTCAGAGTTGGCTTTGGGGTCCCGTCAGTCATACATACATTGTTTATCCCCATGTCGCCATTTTTCTGCTTTACCCTTACTTTTTTCGGGTATATGAATTAATAAATATTTAAAGATGATG
Source organism: Euborellia annulipes (assembly GCA_023213315.1). Lineage (NCBI taxonomy): Eukaryota > Metazoa > Arthropoda > Insecta > Dermaptera > Anisolabididae > Euborellia > Euborellia annulipes. The sequence goes on along the minus strand of JAKCPI010027903.1, from coordinate 4,273 downwards.
GAGAATATGGCTGTTTAACTTGATAAGGATAGCGGATAGCAGCCTAGGAAAAATCAAATCAAACAAAAACTAGAATCAAAATGTTAGACGATTGATTGTCCTGAGGAAGGGCGCCACTGGCATCCGAAACGACGACGATCAAATAAAAGAAAATTTGATAAAAATTGATCTATTTTTTGTTTGATTTGATTTTTCCTAGGCTGCTATCCGCTATCCCTATAAATATTTAATTATATACATCCCCCAAGGCGGCTTACATACGCGATGTATATATCTTAAATATTGTAAATGTAATTTATATGTCGGATAAGTTTGTAAGTAGATTAGAAGTGAAGCAACCGGCTCTAAATAAATTAATTAGTCTTTTCAGTCGTTTTTATTTACCAGCCAGCCGAACACTCATTTCCTGAATCGTAGGCTTTTCCAAAAGTACTTCTTGTACTTCTTCCAATATATTTTGCTACTCACGACAAATCTAAAATTTAATTAAGAAAATAAAACGCTTTTTAATTCATTAATTAAAGAAAAGTTATTTAATACTTATTTATCTTTTCAAACCGGATATTTTTGATTATCTATGACAGGGGTCTCCAAACTACGGCCCGAGGGCCACATCCGGCTCGCGGACAGATTTTGTCCGGCCCGCGGAGAGCTAGCAAACTTGAAAACTTCTTTTAGAGAACATATGTTTTATAGCAAATTAAATTTAGTTTACTGAAGTATTCTAATTTTATGTTGAATAATTATTAATATGACATCTACATTGATATGGTCATGGACTAACTACTCATAACATTGTTGTAGGCTTATTGTTGTTATTCTTTTTGTGATAAGTTGGATAAAGAAACACAGAATTGTAATGAGTAAAGACATGTATAATTAGGGATGAAACTATACCACTGTCAGTATCATAATTTTACTACTCGGGACCGATTTTAAGCAAAACATGACTTACTCGCTCAATTTTTTCGTAAAATTAAAGATAAGCAAAAACATCAGATATTTAATTAGGGCCTATATTATCGAATTAGGAAAAACTAAGTGCATTGAGATTAAATAAATTTTTATGCTTATTTTCTATTTGCTGACGTTTGGTCGCCAATCATGACCTTTATATTCCCTTAACCTCGTAGCTAGTATTTAAAATTATTTTACGGATATTAATAGTAATTTTTTTAAAATTTTTTATTTAATTCCCAAACCCTGAAACTTTTTTACCATTCACTACAGGCATACACCAGGACGTATATAAGGGGAAAGGGCCCCCCCAAAAAAAAATCCAAAAACCCCGCAGTGTGAAAATATATAGCCTTGTACAAAAAAATTTTTTCCGCAGGGTAAAAAAATTTCGTTTTACCCCAAAAAAAAATTTTTCGCAGGGCGGGGCGGAATAAATTCTAGTTATTTCTTTAAAAATAAAAAATTTGTATACGCCTATTGGTATGAGTAAAAATTGCTTATGAGATGCTTTTTTTCTACTTGTTATGCTTATTTAACCAACTTTTTATTCAGAAAAGTATTTAGTGCTTTTTTACGCTACTTTTTTTCCATATTTATAATATGCGAAAATTTAACTTGTCCAGTATCTAATAATAACTAACAAATTATTGAAATGAATCCAACTAACATTTTATACATTTTAAATAAAAACATAACTTATAACAAGCATAATGACATATGAAATACTAATGAGATTTATGTAATTGAGATTTTCCACTGACAATAGTTTGTAGTTGTGGACTAATTTTACTTGTAGTGTGGCCCTCGGAACTTACTGGAGTAATCAGTATGGCCCTAAGGCTGGAAAGTTTGGAGACCCCTGATCTATGAATATCAATTCTTAATCTGACCCCTTCATAATCAAAGAAAATAAATTATTCCAGAGGCGAAATAGAAAGTATAATTAAAAAAAAAAAGAGATGTGACTATCAAAATGGGTTGGTTGAGGAAGGAAGCAGCTTAGATAGGTAGGTCAGTGTGTGTGGGAGGTGAGGAGTAGGTCTAGCCAATGACGCAATCTACACGAGCCGCTCTAACGGGTCCTCTCTTCTCTCTCACTCTAACATCTCATCTCGTCTTGTTTCCATCGACGACATCCTTCTCGGCGTCATCATCAATCCCACTATTCAAAGAACAACTATTAGTTCCGTTCCACTCGGACTGTCGCTATTTCCTTGTTCAATTCACCGTTTATATTAGTTGAAAATTACTTAAAAAATAAAAAATTGTGAATTATTCTTTTGTTTATTGCTCTCTTGTCTTGTTTAGGCTTGTATCAGGTCTATTCTCTAAAAACAGGTGTTAAAATTTAACTAAAATTCTGGTCTATTCTCTAAAAACAGGCGTTAAAATTTAAAATAAACAAATGGGAGTTAAAAAGTAATGTTAGCGTTAAAAAAACAAAATCACTTCCTTGTCTCAAATAGCTATTCTGTAAACAAAAATTTAACATTAACAACGTTAACATTTAGTAAATAGTGTTAAAAATTAATGCCATATCTAGGGGGTGCCTTTAATATTTTAACGTCGTGTTTAAAATAAACATGACGTCCTTAACCTAAAAAGTAAGGTTATGATTTTGATAGATTTGAAATAAATGTTAACGTCGCTGTTAAAACTTTGTTTAGAGAATCGCATTTTTTAACGCTGATTGTTTCTACATTACTTTTTAACACCCATTTGTTGATTTTAAATTTTAACTCGATAAATTGATGTTTTATGGCTGTGGAGATTTACTCAGGAATTCGCAGTGACTTTGCAGCCAGGAGATTAAATAAAAAAATCTTTTATTTAATTTTTATTCGCCGACGTTTCGGTCGCCAATCACGACCTTCATCAGGGCAAATATTGTCAAATATACACGATCTTAGGTATCTTAAATTTTAACGCCTGTTTTTAGAGAATAGACCTGATTGGGTGTTAAAAAGTTTAGTAAAAATATCAGAGTTAAAAAATGCTATTCTTTAAACCAAGTTTAAACGGCATTTTACTTTAAACACCAGGTATTAACGAGCCAGTCTGCTTGTTAGTGTTTTTAAACACCTTGATAACCTCTCGCCAGCGGTGTAACTAGCCTTTGAAGGCGGGGAGGGCCGCGAAGCTCAAATGGGGCGCCGTTTTTCGTTCGAGCTTTTCTTTTTAGTAGCCTATACGAATCTCATTTGACCTTTTTTTAGTATTCGAATCTCATTCGAGCATTTATTTTGTAATTTTTCTTCGGATTTGTTTTTGTTATTTTCATTCTAGTAGGCCTATCTGACAAATGCTATTCTCTTTAACAGCGACGTTAATATGTTGCTTTCAAAATCATAACCTTACTTTTTAGGTTAAAGACGCCATTTTGCTGCATTAAATACGGTGTTAAAATATTAAAGCCTCCCCCCTGGACATGGCATTAATTTTTAACACTATTAACTAAATGTTACCGCTTTGGCGTTAAAGTCTTTGCTTAGAGAATAGCAATTAAAGACAAGATGAGGCTGTTATTAGTGGGTAAACTTCCTAAAAAGTGAATAGTAATTATACAATTTACATTATTTGTGTATCCTTATTTGGATTCTAAGCTTACCGTGATTTCAATATAAATTTATCTTCTCGAAATCAAGTTTTTTTTTATATCGTGAACATACCCAAATAGAGTACGTGACATAATATCCACCTCCTCTTTTTTTTTTTAAACTCAAGTCCAGACAGTGAGAGGATCTCATCAGATATTAAATGAAAAATGAGGATGATTTTATCTTATTGTCAAAGTCTCAGTTGACATTTTACTGATTACCAAGATGATTATATAAAAAAAAGAACTGGACAGAAAAAACTTTCCGATTTAAATCTCTAGAATTATTATTTTAATCCTTTGTAACTGTATTTATCTATGAGAAAATGTTTTGGTCCAGCGGAAACGGATGTTTACCTTGTTCTGTATTTTAAGTTGATTTCACAAATTAACACAACATTTGTATATACATCATTAGATATACAACAACTATAGATGTTCAATTTAATAAATGCAAAATTCTACAAATAGTATACAAAACTTCACAGATATGTGACATGAATAATAAATAGTCCAAAAAACAAGAGATGAAACTTTTGGTACATCAAATGAAGATTTAGTAGAGCTTTAGAATTTAGGATTATATTTTAAATTTTTTAAACGAAAAGTCTATTGCTACACAGTAGCGTATCCAGGTGGGGGCGAAGGGGGCGCTCGCCCCCCCCCCCACCGCTCCAGGCGCATCAAGCCTTTGGCGCCCCTAGCGCATTCGGCTTT
>JAKCPI010027902.1:0-35943 GCA_023213315.1 Euborellia annulipes | reverse complement strand
CTATTTGATTATTTCTTCAATATTTATGGGAAAGAAGAATAAATTTATTTATAAAAATATTTATTTATTCACATCAATTTATTTAAAAAAAAATTTGAATTTTTACCCTCAAAATTAGAATATTGTTTTTAACTTACAATTATTAGCTAAAGTTAGAAGTTTTTTAAGTTTAAAATATATTTTTATAATCTGAAAATAAGATTAAGGTAATATCATAAAATATTCAAAATTTAAATGTCAAAAAAATTTTATATAAAGATAATTAATTACCTTATGAGTATAAGATTTCATTTATTTTTATTTTTTACTTTCTCTTACCTATGTATATATGTAATATATATATAGAGAGAAAGTATTGGATTCATGTCAAAAATTCGATGTCGAGATTTTGATGGATCTTCCACGTTTTGAGGTCCCCTGAATCCAAAAACTGGTTTTCGCGACATGGTCTGTCTGTCTGTGTGTCTGTGTGTCTGTGTGTGTGTGTGTCTGTGAACAAAATATCTCAAGAACGAAAAGAGCTAGGAAGTTGAAATTTTATATTTAAGTTAGGCACCCCCCATGGGACGTGACACGAAGCTTTTGAACAAAATCGACCAAAGAGTACTAGCACTTTACTGATTCACTTTTTCAGTTTTTTTTCGATTTTCTCAAAATTTGCTCCAACGATTTTTTTTAAAATTCAAAAATCAATTATTTTTTAGATTCTCTATAAAATGTATATTCTCATTTTGTGATTGAAATCTTCTGAAGACCACTTTACTCTTGTACTCCATAGAAAAGATAGGAGAAATGGTTGCCATGGTATCAAAATATAAATATTTTCCCATACTTATAAATTTTACATCTTGAATTCAATTGTACCCTACTGTCGGAAACTAAATACATGTCGACACAAAAAATCTGGTGTGACAAGCACAGTACACAACTTTCGATTACCGAAGGTAAGAGAAAGTTGTGTGCTGTGCGCCAGTCACACCAGATTTTTTTTTAAGTTTTTAACTCCTTTTTAAGAAAATTGGCCGAGAATAAAGCTATCTAATAGTTATATTTATTTTATTTATGAAATCTCCCTTAGTTGACATGTGTTCTCTGGCTGCCATGTTTTAATTTAATTTTATCGCGGCGATAGTCGCGCCGGGCGATAGCAAGCAGCAGCGATGCCGATATCTCGCGTGTCGCTGGGAGAGATATCGCGCATGTGTGAACCCTTTTTATCGCCCCCATTCAGATTCCATTGAATCAGCTGGTGCGGGTCGCTCGCGACTATCGCTAGCAACAATCGCTAACGATAATATCGCCCCAGTGTGAACGGCCCCTAAAATGAAATTTACCCCCCCCCCCCGAAAAATTTCTATATACGCCCCTGAAAAAAAGCGATGCGATAATTTTGTCCAGCAGTTTACATGATTGAATATTTGATTGTATGCCTATATTGACAGCCCTTAAGCTCTGAAGATGGTCTTGACCAAGACCGAAACGTCAGCCTAGAAGGCCAATAAACGATTATCCAGCTATAAAATCCACATCTTGTAATAAATTTAATACAATTTAGTCAGACGCTACGCAGCACCCCCCCCCTCCCTTAAAAACATGCAACTACCCCAAGACGAGATCAAAATTAGAAAATAATAAGGAATAAATGAAGCGGATTCTCGGAGACGGATTTGAGTCACAGAGGTTAGGCGTGACTTAATCACCAGGAGGACTTTGAAACCTGATAACGAGAGAGAGATCCGCAATGATTTTCGAATCTCTCATCTTCCTTTTTCATTACCGTCTTAAAAAAAAAAAAAAGAATTTTTATTTATTTATTTTTTACTCAAAAATATTTAAAGAATTTCATTTCAATGATTAATTTTATTATTACACCATAGAAATTAAATAAGATAAGAGAAATTGTTTATGATTTAGGATTTTTTTTTCCTATTTGACATTGAAAGTGTTGAAAAAAAAGAGAGAAATATTTCAGATTTTATTCTTAAAGGCCTAATTGAAAAAATTTGAAATATATTTTTATTCCGCATCCTAAATTAATCTACAAAGAATTTCTGTCGTCCTTAGGGCTGGAGGTTTAATCTCCTCTGACTTTTCTTCCTTTACTTCTTTTCTAAAAGTCCCGTTATGTATTGTATTACATGTATATTATCTCTAAATTAATATCTTTAGCCAGTTCCGGCTTAAAAGCCCTCTGAAAACTACTTTTAATATTTTCATGGCTTCTAGCCCAATTTCAAGTACTTTTGTAAAATAGTGGAATTTGGAACTGTTATAACATAACTTCTAGTAATTGTCAAAAGAATCATTTTCGGCATCTAACATTTAAGATTCTCGGGCCTTGGTGTAGTGGGTAGCGTGCAAGGGCACATCCAGAGGTGGTTCTCAGGGGAGGGGGTAATCTGGTGTGACTCGTCGCACAGCACACTATTTTTTCTTAATTTCGGTAATTTAAAGGCGCATTCTGTACTTGTTTGCCAGAATATAAATACAAATCAAATTTTTAAGTATTAATTTTTATTTTACATTAAAAATACATTTTTTTTCGAAAAAAAGTTTTTTTTTTTCAATTTCAGGGGGGGGGGGGTAATTACATCCTTTACCTCCCTTTGTATCTGCCCTTGGTAGCGTGCTGGCCTTATATGCAATACCAAGGGTCGCGGGTTCGCATCCCGTCTCATGCGACAATTTATTTCATTTGGATTGGATACCAATAAATAGAGACTGGGTCTAAATGGCCTTCGATGCCGAAAAAGACCTTAAATGAAATAAAAAAAGATTTAGTTTCATTAATTATATCAATTGATAGTCAATTCAATTTAAATACATTTTTGTTCCTTGGGGCGAGCGAAACTCTAAAATCTAGCATATTTTTTTTTCGAGTTTTGGCATCTGAAGCCATATAAACAATGACTTGTGATTATTTACCGACATATAATTACACTGACATAATTCTCTAATGTCCGTCTGTCTGTCCGTCCGTCTGTCGCGCTCTATTTGAGCAAATTCCCGTTGGAATTTCAAAACGAAATTTTTTATGCTTAAAGAGGACCTTCAAGAGATTACAGGAAAATTATTTTCATCCCGAAATTCCTTATTACTTTTCGAGTTATTAATTTCCAAAGTTACGATTTTTTTTTTCATTCACAGTCTTTTCTGCATCTTAGGCTATTTATCTATTGAGGGTCCAGGCGTTCTTATTTAAACCATTTGGTATCCAAATGGCTTAAATAGAATTATCGGATTGCCTGGGATCCGAACCCTCGACCCTTGGTATACAAGGCAGGCGCGCTACCAACTACGCCAAGCCCGAAGGCATGTTACGATTTCCCGGTTATAAACCATTTATGTATTCTTTGCATTTGTGTATTCTATGAATGTAAACAAATCCTCAAGCAGGCACTGGACTGGAATATAGTAATGATAATTACTTTCCAGCCAATTGGATACCAAATGGCTTAAATAAGAATGCCTGGACCCCATATATGTATATTTATCAATAACGGATATCGTAAAAAGTCTTATATGGCCTGAGTTGCCGAAAAGACTGTGTGAATGTGTGTGTGAGTGTGAGTGAGAAAAAGTGTGAATGTTTTTTTAAAAAAAAAAAAAAAAAAAATTACTTTCTCTTACCTATGTATATATGTAATATATATATATATATATAGAGAAAGTATTGGATTCATGTCAAAAATTCGATGTCGAGATTTTGATGGATCTTCACGTTTTGAGGTCCCCTGAATCCAAAAAAGTGGTTTTCGCGACATGGTCTGTCTGTGGGTGGGTGGGTGTCTGTCTGTGTTCACTTTTAAGCATGAAGGAATTGAGCTATGAGGCTGAAATTTTATATTTAAGTTAAACACCCCCCGGGACCGGAAAAATAAGCTTTTAATCAAAATCGGCCAAAGAGTACTAGTACTTTACTGATGTACTTTTTCAGTTTTTTTCGATTTTCTCAAAATTCGCTCTAACGATTTTGATTAAAATTCAAAAATCAATTATTTCTTAGATGCTCTTTCAAATGTATATTCTCATTTTGCAATTGAAATCTTCTGAAGCACCACTTTACTCTTGCATTTCATAGGGAAGATAGGAGAAATGGTTGCCATGGTTACAAAATATAAATATTTTCCCATACTTATAAATTTTACATCTGAATTCAAATATTCCGTACTGTCGGGAACTAAATACATGTTGACACAAAAAATCAGGCGTGACAAGCACAGTACACAACTTTCGATTACCGAAGGTAAGAGAAAGTTGTGTGCTGTGCGCCAGTCACACCAGATTTTTTTTTATTAGCCCTCGGGGTTTGGTGTAGAGGTTAGCGTGCTAACCTCGTATACCAAAAGTCGCGGGTTCGGACCCCAGGCTCTCAGATGATTTTATTTAAGCCATTTGGATTCCAAATGGCTTGTATAATTTAGAAATGCTAGGGACGAAAAATTTAAGACAAAAGACGTAAAATTTCTTTGAATATTCCTCAATTTTTCTTTTAAAATGATTTATGGACCTTTTAAAGAGCCTCCCAACTTCTTCTATTCGTCTTTGAAGGTAAAAGAGGTCATATTTCAGTTGACAGTAAATATGCGTAGAATTCATTTTTATAAAATTCCTTAACCATTAATTGATGAACTTTGCAATAATTATTTAACTCGAAAGGGTAATGAATCCGAATTAGAGGTCGGAGAATCGTCCCCTTTCGTCCTCATATTATTGCACTAGCGTAGGTAGAATAGGGTTTCTGGACCCATGAAATAATTTGGAAATTTGAGATTTTTTTAAAACTATGAATATTGAGTATTTGTCTTTTCTGTTTTCCTCAATTAAAACAATTGTTTGCAATCTCTGGTATGTCTCCTGTTTGTTGCCAACCAAAGGATGATGCACTTCACCAGGAAAAGTCAGAGTTCGAAGAGCATTCATGATTATTTGAATTTTTTTCATTCAATATCATTAATTTTAACCCTCATGAAATAGGAATGTGATTGAATGAATTTATCAATTTATTTCAGTAACAAAGTTAAATCACACCCTACTGCATATGCAACCGCTATGTTTGTCTGTTTAAAGGGTAGCTTTAAAATTAACTGGCAATTCTACAAACTAAATTTTTATTATAGTTTTTTAGAGTTATAGGTCTTACCAAAAAAAAAATCTGGTGTGACAAGCACAGTACACAACTTTCGATTACCGAAGCTAAGAGAAAGTTTTGTGTCGACATGTATTTAGTTTCCGACATTACGGTACATTTTCAAGATATAAAATTTATATGTGAAAATATTTATATTTTGTTACCATGGCAACCATTTCTTCTATCTTTTCTATGGAGTACAAGAATAAAGTGGTCTTCAGAAGATATCAATGGCAAAATAAGAATATACATTTTAAAGGGCATCTAAAAAATAATTGATTTGTGAATTTTAAAAAAAAATCGTTGGAGCAAATTTTGAGAAAATCGAAAAAAACTGAAAAAGTGCATCAGTAAAGTACTAGTACTCTTTGGTCTGATTTTGTTCAAAAGCTTCGTGTCACGTCCCATGGGGTGCCTTCAACCTCCTAGCTCTTTTCGTTCTTGAGATATTTTGTTCACAGACAGACACACACACACAGAGACAGACCATGTCGCGAAAACCACTTTTTTGGATTCAGGGGACCTCAAAACGTGTATATCCATCAAAATCTCGACATCGAATTTTCGACATGAAACCAATACTTTCTCTCTCTATAAATATTAACATATATATAGAGGTAAGAGAAAGTAAAAATGAAATTTAGGGAATCTAGAGAAATTTTTTACCGCTATAAAAATTTTTTCGTTCTGAATAGTTTATTATATAGCCATCCTACTGAGAAAGTTTTTTCGAAGAGCTAAATAAATTAACGATTTTGTCTACTTAATTGAGGAATTGAGGCCGAAAAATATTTATTTTTGTGGTTGAGTTAGTGGCTGTAGATATTGGAATGTTGGGTAGCGAGGATGCAGCCAAAGAGGTTTTGGACCAAAGAAAAACACCAATGCCAATAGAGACGTTTCGGCGAAAATTTTATTTAGCCATCTTCAGTCGTTCAGGAATTTTCATATGAACATGTGTCATTTGGCCAAGTCGTTTTTTTTTAAATTCCTACTTTGAGGGAAATGGCTCAGAGAGTTTCGAAGTATTAAATTTTTTTTTTTTTTTTTTTTTTAATACTTCGAAACTCTCTGAGCCATTTCCCTCAAAGTAGGAATTTAAAAAAAAACGACTTGGCCAAATGACACATGTTCATATGAAAATTCCTGAACGACTGAAGATGGCAAAATAAAATTTTCGCCGAAACGTCTCTATTGGCATTGGTGTTTTTCTTTGGTCCAAAACCTCTTTGGCTGCATCCTCGCTACCCAACATTGCAATATTTATTTTTGGCATCGGAGGACATTTAGATCCCGCCTTCAGTGGATTGTTAGTCAATTGAATTAAAATAATTTTTTTTTGCATGAGACGGGATACAAATCCCTGACCCCTAGAACAAGAAGCAAGAACTCTATCACTGTGCTACAGGCCTGGGGCCCGAAAACTACTAAATGAAAAATACAATTTTTAAAATGTCTACCAGTCGAAAACGTTCCCTTGTCAGAGTCTTAATTCGTTCAGGAATATCATCTTATTTTGTGAATTTTATTTTAACGATGAATTTGCAAATTTTAAAGGATATGGTAATGTAATTTTGGATTGGACTTTAAAATCACTATCAAACACTTTGATCACTACGAGATTGTGAAATCGTGAGATTTTTAGGAAATGTAAAATAGAGAATCTCTGAAAAGTACGCAGGCCTGCCTATTTATTTGCTGATTTTGTTTTCTAAGAATGTTTTTTTCTTAAAACAGCAAAATCTAATGATAATTAATTCAAAAAAAGTTGTTTATTATAAACAAGTTTTTCGAAATAGAAATATTGACATAGTAATTAGCTTTAGTTAGGCCTAGTTCCAGTCGGAATAGTTTCAATTTTTGGAATTGAGGTTCTAAGGCGGTCTTAGGACACACAAGAGCACATTCAGAAAAAATAAATTGTATTGATTAATTGTTAAGAAGCCCTCGGGCTTGGTGTAGTTGGTAGTGCGCCCGCCTTGTATACCAAGGGTCGAGGGTTCAAATCCCATGCAGTTTGGATTAGGGTTTGGACCCCGGTGGAAACCGAAACCGGTAAACCGGTTTTTTGGCTAATTTTGAAAAACCGAGAAACCGAGTTTTGCCCGAAAAATCGAATTCGGTTTTTTTTATTTTTATTTTATTTTATTTTTTCTTCAGTAATACTTGTATTTAAATTATAAATTAGCCCGTGGCTCAGAGAGAAGACACTCTCAAGACTTCTACTGCCTGAGGTTTCGGGTTAGCTTCCCGTCCCAAGCGAGAAAAATGTATTTCATTCGGATTCGCTACAAATCATTCGAAATAAATAGGGATGGGGTATAAATGGCTTTAGATGCCGAAAAAGATCTTAAACAAATTAAAAAAAAAAATATATATAAATTGAGGTAATGGATATGGAGAAAAAATATTAAAAATATAAATTATTTATAGTTTTTGTTTCCCTTTTTTATAATAGCGGAGTGTCCGTCTGTCTGTCTGTCTCGCTCTGTTTGACCAACTTCCCGTTGGAATGTTAAAACAAAAATTTTTCAGTCTTATAAAGGACGTTATGGAAATACAAGAAAAATACTCGGCTCCCGAAATTCTTAATTATTATTATTATTATTTGAAATTCCTATCGGGATCCCCCTTTATTTGCCCGAGGTGCTTACGTGCTCGAAGACACACACCTCAAACCCAACCGGCCTCTGGCCGTAGCCATCTACCGGCACCCCGTGAAGTTACATCATTTCCTATCTATGTGGTGTGTTCTTTCATTCTACCGACCAGATCAAACCGATTTTATTTCTTATATTGGAAATCATTTTACTTACATAAGAATTTTGAATTTATCCCTCCGTAAGTGGCGCTACTTTGAAAAAATAAGCAAGTTTTCTGACTCTTTTTCACTTTCTCTTACTTATTTGTTTACGAATTTGTCTTACCTATATATCTATAAAAAGACAAATTAAATTGACTTTGCAGTTCCTTCGCCCTGGACGGATGTTCTGTCAAAAAATATTTTTTTTTTTTTTGGAATGGGGGCATAAGGTCCGAAGACCTATAATGACCAGTAGTCACATGCAGCCAGGAAGAAAATAAAAACAAAAGGAGAAGCATAAAGGGGAAACTCAACTGCGGGAACTGAGAAGATGCCTGTTGAGATTAGACTTGAAAGTCTGAAGATTGGTCAGCATACGGATGCTGGTACGATGCCTCCCTTGTGTTCCGTGTATATGTTGCATTGGGTGGGATAATTGATTTTAATTCGGCAGAGCATTGACCATGGTAATACCTGTAGAAGAAAGAGAATGCAGACACGCTTCTTCTATGGTCTAGTGACTGTAGGGATTACCAAATAATAAATAATAACTAAATTTAAAATAAAAACAAGGTTTTTATAATTTTTTGGCCGAATAACCTTCCTAGGTGAAGAAGCTGCAAAGTCATTTTAATTGCAATTGATTTCGTCAACTTTCTAATAGTGTCTATTGCAGGGGGCGGATTAAAGGAGGGGGGCGATCGCCCCCCCCCTCGAGAAGAAATTCACAATGTTATAAAAACTAGTAATCTAAAGAAATTATGATTTCCGGGCTTTAATTTCAATTGAATTTGTTACCAATCAATTTAAATAAATAGCAAAGGGTTCAAAATGGCCATAGATGCCCACAAAGTCCTTAATAAAAAAAAAGAAAAAAAAAACCGCCCCCCCCGACAAAATTGCATTAATCCGCCACTGGTCATTGAAGTCATTTTTTGAGAACATGTTAAACATTCACACTTTTTTCTTATTCACACTCACACTCACATTCACTCAGTCTTTTCGGCAACTCATGCCATATAAGACTTTAAAGATAATCATTATTAATTAATATACTTATTGGGGTCCAGGCATTCTTATTTAAGTCATTTGGTATCCAAATAGCTTTAATAAAATCATCGGACTGCCTGGGATTTGAACCCTCGACCCTTGGTATACAAGGCAGGCGCGCTACCATCTACGCCAAGCCTGAGGACTGAGGAGAACATTTATTAAAGTAAAATGTTTAAAATTCCGTATGAGATATATAACATGAAAGTTTGCCTTTTGTATTTAATAAGAGAGAAGCCCTCGGGGCTTGGTGTAGGTGTTAGCGTGCTAACCTCGTATACCAAAAAGTCGCGGGTTCGGACCCCAGGCAGTCTGATGATTTTATTTAAGATATTTAGATACCAATGTGTATGTGAATGTGAGAAAAAAGTTTAAGTGTTTAAAAAAATAAAAGTTCCAGTTTAAAAAAAAAAATAAAAACAAGAGAGAAAGAGGGCAGGCAAATTTGAATTCTGTAAAGACTCATCTCCTGACTGCCCCGCCCCTTCCATCTCTTATTTTATTAAAATTCTTCTTAATCCGATTGCAAATTTATCTTATCCTATTGGGTTTACCCCGAAACAAATAAACAATCAACAACGTCGATACACTCACTTCTTGTTGTACTTTTTGTATTCTTGCGCAAAAAACCTGGATCCGCGGAAATAAATAAAAAAAAAAAAAAAATAGTATAAAGTCCAAGCCAAGGAGAGACATTAATACATTCTTTTACATGATATTATCTAGTAAGTTATATCACTCAAGAGATTTCCCTCTCCTTGGCAGATTTATTTTCTTCTTTTTTTCTTTGAAAGTGACCTTGGTGTATGAGAGATCATCGGTCAAGCAGGCTATTACCAGTAGAAGTAGGAGTTTGGGGAAAAGAACCTGAGCCATTACGCAGAGGTAGATATCTCGCCTCTTGTGCTACGAATCAATTATATGCTTCCAGCCATTTATTGTAAAATTGGTTACATACTAACCGTTTATGAGGAAATTTTATTGGCTAGTAATTAAATTGGATGGACAAAGACGAGGCCTAAATGGGCTCAGAAAAAAAGAAAATTTTGATTGTGATTGACTCCATATTCAAAATTTTCTTTTGGGCATAGCTGGTCTAGAGCTTCTAAGTCAGTCAGTGGTCCAAACTTTATATTACAACGCCTCCCCTAAAAATATTTAATCATATGACGTCTGCCCCAGTTTGTAAAATAATACAAAAACAAAAATTTTTAATGCTAAAAAATATAAATTTATATTAAAGCGGAGTCAAAAAATAAAATCCTAGTCATATGCAGCCAAAATTATTGTGACGTTTCGGCCTTCTTAAGAGCCTGAGGCGAGAATAAATGAAATTTTAAAAATGACAATTTTAATTTTGAAATTCTCTCTCTCAGTCATTGGTGTCATCCCTGACACGTTGTGGTTACTCTGAAGAGTAACTTTCATGGGAATGATACCATGGGCTCCACAGGGAGGGGCAACCAGGCACTTGCCCCCCCCCCCTGGAAAATAAAATGATACAAAAAATCTGGTGTGTTGGCGCACAGCACACAACTTTCTCTTACCTTCGGTAATCGAAAGTTGTGTTCTGTGCTTGTCACCCCAGATTTTTTGTGTCGACTATATTTAGTTTCCGCCAATATATTAGAATTTAAGATGTCAAATTTATAAACATGGGAAAATATTTATATTTTGTTACCATGTCAACCATTTCTCCTATCTTTCCTATGAAGCACAAGAGTAAAGTGTGCTTCAAACAATTTTGAGGGCAAAACGAGAATATACATTTTATAGAGAATTTAAAAAATAATTGATTTTTGAATTTTAATCAAAATCGTTAGAGCAAATTTTGAGAAAATCGAAAAAAACTGAAAAAGTACATCAGTAAAGTACTAGTACCCTTTGGCCGATTTTGATTAAAAGCTTATTTTTCCGGTCCCGGGGGGTGTTTAACTTAAATATAAAATTTCAACCTCCTAGCTCAATTCCTTCATGCTTAAAATTGAACACACACACACACACACACACACACACACACACACACACACACACACACACACACACACACACACACACACACACACACACAGACAGACCATGTAGCGAAAACCACTTTTTTGGATTCAGGGGACCTCAAAACGTGAAGATCCATCAAAATCTCGACATCGAATTTTTGACATGAATCCAATACTTTCTCTCTATATATATATTACATATATACATAGGTAAGAGAAAGTAAAAATGTATAAAACAAAAAAAAATACAAAAAAACCTTTCTCAGTATACATCCACCTTGCCGCGGTGAGAAAGCTTTAAATACTAAGAGATGTATAACATTATTAATATCAAAGTACGTTTTTTTTTAACTTATCTGGTTGTGATTTGCCCCCCCCCCCCCTCCTGCAAAAAATCCTGCGGACGCCCTTGAATGATACTGAGGTGGGTTCCCGTTTCCTTCCTCAGGAGGAGGCATCTCAAATTTATTGCCATGAGGTGGATTTGATCTCGAGTTGTCTTCAACTCAAGATTATTAGCTTAACCTGCTTTATCCCCTCGGCTAATCGCCTCCTCATTTTGAAATTAAAATTTCATTTATTCTCGCCTCCGGCCCTGAAGGTGGCCTAGACTAGAGGCCTAAACGTCACAATAAAAATAATTTGGCTGAGTTTAGAAAATTGCTGGCTGTGGCTAATATTCGCGCCTCCCCTTAGACAAGTCCGCGCTCCTACTGTTCTAAGTAGTGCCATAGTAAGATTATTTTTTGAGGGGGGGGGGGAGTTGAAGAGGCTTGTTACCCCCCCCCCCCCTTTTTTTGAAAAATATAAATTTTTTACTTTCTCCTACCTCTATATATGATGTTAATATATAGAGAGAGAAAGTATTGGATGCATGTCAAAAATTCGAAGATTTTGATGGATATACATGTTTTGAGGTCCCCTGGAGTCCAAAAAAGTGGGTCCCGCATATGGTCTGTGTGTCTGTGTGTGTCTGTGTGTGTGTGTGTGGGGGACAAATTTTCTAGCAAGAACGGAAATGAGCTACGAGGATTGAAATTTTATATTTAAGTTAGGTACCCCCTGCGACGAAACTCAAAATAGCTTTTGAACAAAATCGGCCAAAAAGTACTAGTACTTTACTGATGTACTTTTTCAGTTTTTTTCGATTTTCTCAAAATCCCCTCCAAGGATTTTTTTTAAAATTCAAACAAAAATCAATTATTTTTTAGATGCTCTTTAAAATGTATATTCTCATTTTGCCTTTGAAATGTTCTGAAGACCACTTTACTCTTGTACTTCATAGGTAAGATAGAGAAATGGTTGCCATGGTAACAAAATTTAAATATTTTTCTTTTTTTATTAGATTAAAAATCTGCTCTGACCTGCGCACCGCACACTTTAAGTTTCTCTTACCCTTGTACAACAACCTGCAACGTTGCAATTAGTGTCTTGTCATACTAAATTAAATACATATTGTTTCGATATATATTTAGTTTCCGAAAAATCAAAGAACAATTAGTTTCAAAATATTCATTTTCACCCCAATTAGAATGATGAAGGAAGAGAGGATGTCAGCCAAAAAAGGAGCCTCTATCGAATAAAAATCTCCAATCAGAAAACGTTTCGGGTTTAATTAGATAAAACCATCATCAGTTCTTTAGAGCTGAAATGAGCATAAAATAATAATTGTAATACAACAACATAAAATATTTTTTAAATTATAAAAAACATCAGATCTTACATTATTGGCAATCTCAAGATGCACACCATTGAGATGCAGATAGAGTTGTTATATATAAACATATACAAAATTATATAAAAAATACAAAATTTGCATATTAGTTGTATGATGCTCATTAGTCAACACGGCCAAGTCTCAAATGTATATAAAATTTAATTATCAAATACAGTTATTATATGATAAATACTGGGGAAGCAATGAACCCTCAGTACATTGACCCATAATACATCTTAATAAAAACGAAATCTCACAAAAGCGTGCATTTGACCTATTTGAAAACATATTATTTATTTGCAATTGACAATTTTATAAATTAATTCATAATATATTCTCAAATTACAAACAAAGTTATAAACAATTTTTATAATATTTACATCTGGGCGTCTACATTATTTAAGATGGACAAATATACATTACTAAGGCCAATACAATCAGTCTGATAGTTTAATGCCCTATGTCCATATGTTTTTATAAAACATTTTTCTGCTACCAGACGTTTATATGTGTTGTCCACCTTCATCAGAATGACTGCGTTGTCAAAGTCAAATCCATGCATAAATTCAATCGCATGAGAACTCAGAGCTGTCGATGTTTTAATATTTTTTATACTCAATTCATGTTCCCTTTTTCGCAACGAAAACATGCGAGATGTTTGCCCCACATAAACCTTAGTGGGATTGGGGCAGCCAAGGCAACGAATTAAGTATATTACGTTATGTTGTTCATGGGGAGGGACTACATCCTTATTATTATACAAAAAGGAAATATTGCCTCTGGATGATAAAGCCGTACGGACATTATGCAGCTTGAATATTTTTTGAATTTTCTCCGACAGCCCTGGCACATAAAAAAGAGAAAAGAATGGCGAATCATTGCTAACAGACACAGAGGTGGTGGGGGTGCTAGCCGCGCATTCTTCTTTTGATTAAAATTTTTGATTACCGAATTAATAACATGCACTGGATAAGAGTTGGACAACGCCGCCCTTCTAAAAACATCAATATTTCTCACAATATAAGACTCGTCACAAAGAGAATGAATCCGTCTTAAAAAATAATACAAGGTGTTAATTTTATATATAAATGGACATTGTGAGAAATAATTGATAAATCTGCCACTGTCAGTTGGCTTGACATAAAGGTCAAATGAAAGCGAGCCACCAGGATTTTTAATGATCAAAAGGTCGAGAAACGATATTTTACTGTCCATTTCAATTTCATAGGTAAAATTCAGATCTGGATGAAAGTTGTTAAATTTGTCCAAGATCGTGTTTATTTGATTTTGTGGTACAATTGAAATAGAATCATCCACATATTGAAGGTAAACCAGTAAGTTGAGAGGCTTTACAGTAGAATAATAAAATTTTCTAATTACAATTTCAGCGGCTATTGGGCTGAGAGAGCCACCCATTGGCAAACCTTTCAATTGCAAATATATAACACCGTTGAAAGAGAAATAATTGTGATGTAGACAAAAGCCCAAGGCCTCTTTAAATCTGCTCAGTCCAAAGGTGGTATAAACGCTAATGTCATCCCAATACTCATCCACGCAACGCATGAAAAGGTCCAGAGGGACGGCTGTGAACAGGGACTGGATAGACTCCAAGTTGCATTTTAAATGTTGACTGCTTCAAATAAACTATGGTTATTTTTCAAAATTTTAATCTCATATTTGGACATTTTATACACAATATAGAATCGTAAATAAATACAAAATTTCATAAGAATTGGAAAAAAAAATTTTAAATGCGTAAAAAGTTCCAAAGGGGACCCCCTTTTGAATCGAAATTAACATAGAAATCCCTATAGGAAATTAACATTGTTTCTATGCGAAGATAAGGTGGAAAGGGAATTTAAAAAGAGTAGAGAGAGACGATAATGTTTGCAAGTGGGAGAGATATATATATATGTTTTCTTTGAAACAATTAAAAACAGAAATAAAAAAAATAAATGGGAATTTAAATAATAATTGATTTTTAATCTAATAAAAGAAAAAGATTTAAATTCCGTTACCATGGCAACCATTTCTATCTTTCCTATGAAGAACAAGAGTAAAGTGGTCTTCAGAAGATTTCAACGGCAAAATGAGAATATACATTTTAAAGAGCATCTAAAAAATAGTTAATTTATGAATTTTAAAAAAAATCCTTGGAGGGAATTTTGAGAAAATCGAAAAAAACTGAAAAAGTACATCAGTAAAGTACTAGTACTTTTTGGCCGATTTTGTTCAAAAGCTTATTTTGAGATTCTTCAAAGGTACCTAAGTTAAATATAAAATTTCAATCCGCTAGCTCAACTCCTTCATGCTAAAAATCTGTCCACACACACAGACACACACACAGACACACATACACACACACACACACACAGACCAATTTGCGGGACCCACTTTTTTGGACTCAGGGGACCTCAAAACATGTATATCCATCAAAATCTCGACATCGAATTTTTGACATGATCGTAATACTTTCTCTCTCTATATATATTAACATATATAGAGGTAAGAGAAAGTAAAAATCAATTATTATTTAAATTCCCATTTTTTTTTTTAAATTTATTTGTGTCTTTAATTGTTTCAAAGAAAACATATATGTCTCTCTCTCACTTGCAAACATTATCGTCTCTCTCTACTCTTTTTACTTTCTCTTACCTATGTATATATGTAATATATATATAGAGAGAAAGTATTGGATTCATGTCAAAAAATTCGATGTCGAGATTTTGATGGATCTTCACGTTTTGAGGTCCCCTGAATCCAAAAAAGTGGTTTTCGCGACATGGTCTGTCTGTCTGTGTGTCTGTCTGTGTCGTGTGTCTGTCTGTGTGTCGTGTGTGTTCAATTTTAAGCATGAAGGAATTGAGCTATGAGGCTGAAATTTTATATTTAAGTTAAACACCCCCGGGACCGACAAAATAAGCTTTTAATCAAAATCGGCCAAAGAGTACTAGTACTTTACTGATGTACTTTTTCAGTTTTTTTTCGATTTTCTCAAATTCGCTCTAACGATTTTGATTAAAATTCAAAAATCAATTATTTTTTAGATGCTCTTTCAAATGTATATTCTCGTTTTGCCCTCAAAATTGTTTGAAGCCCACTTTACTCTTGTATTTCATAGGAAAGATAGGAGAAATGGTTGCCATGGTAACAAAATATAAATATTTTCCCATACTTATAAATTTTACACCTGAATTCAAATATTCCCTACTGCCGAGAACTAAATACATGTCGACACAAAAAATCTGGTGTGACAAGCACAGTACACAACTTTCGATTACCGAAGGTAAGAGAAAGTTGTGTGCTGTGCGCCAGTCACACCAGATTTTTAAATTCCCTTTCCACCTTATCTTCGCATAGGAACAATGTTAATTTCCTATAGGGATTTGTATGTTAATTTCGATTCAAAAGGGGGTCCCCTTTAGAACTTTTTAGGCATTTAAAATTTTTTTTCCAATTCTTATGAAATTTTGTATTTATTTACGATTCTATATTGTGTATAAAATGTCCAAATATGAGATTAAAATTTTGAAAAATAACCATAGTTTATTTGAAGCAGTCAACATTTAAAATGCAAGTTTGAAACTAAGGTGCTATCGGAAACTAAATATATCTCGACACAAAAAATCTGGTGTGAACAGCACGGTGCACAACTTTCTCTTACCGAAGGGTAAGAGAAAGTTGTGTGCTGTGCGCCAGTCACACCAGATTTTTTTGAGAAGGGAAGGAATTTAGTCGATCCGGGTTATTACCCCCCCCTCCCTTTTTTTTTGAAGAATATAAATTTTTTTTTTTATAATTTCCAACAGCGTTTAAATGTTCTTGGCGAGGGGGAGGAGGGAAGGGTTTGAATCTTCATATGTCCCCTATAATTAGAGGGCATCCATCCTTAGATAAAAAATTTTTAAATTTTGCCTGCACCCCCCATCTATAGGCAACCAAAGATGCACTATTGTTCTTTGGTTGCGGATCTTTAAGGGAGTGTGTCTAAACGCTTAAGGCTGCTAAGTGACGCGTTCAGTGGTGCATTAACCTTTAGAACAGCGTTTTCCAAACTGTGAGGCGTCCCCCCCCTAGGGAGGCGCGGACTAGTCTAAGGGGAGGCGCGAATATTAGCCACAGCGAGCAATTTTCCAAATGCAGCCAATATTATTTCTTTTATTGTGACGTTTCGCCCACTAGTCTAGGCCATCTTCAAAATTAAAATTTCATTTATTCTCGCCTCCGGTTCTGAAGGTGGCCGCAACGTCACAATAAAATAAATAATTTTGGCTGTATATGACTAGGAATTTGTTTTTTGACTCCGCTTTTTCTTTTTTTTTATTATTTTACTTAGGGGGGAGGATATATTAATTTTTGTAACATAAAGTTTGGAAATCACTGCTTTAGAATATTGTAAATGAGTTTTTCTAAATATATAACCACCAATTTTCTAGATATTGTAACAAATGTCTCTTCCATCTGTCTATTCATTGGGACAGATCTTGAGGGATGCCGATAAATTATTATAATGACTACCAATTAGGCTGAACGCACATCAATTGAGCAAAAACGTTTTCGAACAAAACTTTTTTTTCAACGGGGTCAACGCACACCGAAGAGACAAAACACAATTGGACATGATTCGACATCATTGAACGTTTTTGTTCAATCGGTGTGCGTTAGCATTGGACAAAATGTTTTGCTATTGAGCGTTTTTTGCCTAATTGGTGGGCGTGCATTGAGCAAAACTTTTTGCTCTTGGCAGTGGCGTAATGTATTTTTTAGCAGGGCCGAAAACGAAAATTTTAGCCGCATTGTCAGAAATTTTTGACGTTAATCCAATACTTTCTATATATATAAGTATATTAACCTATAGGCTACATATAGGTAAGAGAAAGTAAAAATAAAATAAAGTTTAAAATCTTCTTTTTTACTTGTTATCATTGATAGTTTGATTTTGCGAATGGCGAAACAGTCAGATCAAATAACATTGAAGCATGTTATTGATATCGATATGGAAATTTCAATCCCCATTCTCTAAGCTGAGTTTGTAAGAAATTCATGTTCATCTCTCAAATCAATCGAAATGAAAATGTTTATTTCCGTTTTTTTTTTTTTATTTCTCTCTATCTATCTCAAACTAATTATTTGATTTAAAATCATTCGATTTTTGCTGGATCGTTTCCAAATGGGTTTCAATTATTTTATATATGAACATAGTAGATGGGTCATGGCCATCTGTGATGACAATTGGTCTCTCTCGTCGTCCTTCCCCCCCCCCCCCTTTTTTTTTCTTCTATTCCTATTTTTATAAATCCTCTCTCTTATATAATTATTATAAATATTCGTCATTTCATTATCATCAGAATGATAATCATAATAAATTGTAAGAAAAAAAAAATTAGCATATAGACATCTCATTTTTTCCGAAGCATGTCTTTTTAGCTTTGTAAAGTCTTCAATTTACATTCACACACACATACACACAGTCTTTTCGGCAACTCAGGCCATTTAAGACTTTATACGATACCCGTTATTTGTAAATATATCCGTTGGAGGTCCAGGCATTCTTATTGAAGCCATTTGGTATCCAAATGGCTTAAATAAAATCATCGGACTGCCTGGGATCCGAACAAGGTATTCAAGGCAGGCGCGCTACCCAACTACACCAAGCCCGAGGGCGCAGTTTGACTTAAAGGAATTAATATTTATGTTGTGATTGTGAATTTAGATATACTATGACCATAGACACGATGATAAGCAAAATAGAGGCAGTGGCGGATCCAGAGGTGCTTCTCGGGGGAGGGGGTATCTGGTGTGACTGGTCGCACAGCACACAATTCTTTCTTATTATCGGTAATTTAAAGGTGCATTCTGTAGTTGTTTACCAGAATATATATATATATATATATATATTATTTTAAGGTATTAATCACAGCCACTTTATATATATATATCTTTTATATATAATTCTTCTGTCGTGTGTATGTGACTGAACTCCTCCTAAACGACTGAACCAATTATGATGAAATTTTCTGTGTATGTTTGTGAGAGTCCCGGACAGGTTTTGTTTCACAAATAACAATAAGTTAATGAGTAATTAACCGTTAAAATAAGAAAAAAATAAAAATTAGGAGAAATGGTTGCCATGGTAACAAAATATAAATATTTACCCATGTTTAGGATTTTTCCGTTATTTATTTAGCCATCTTGAATTCTCAAAAGGTATCGGCGTAAATTTTTTGTCTGGTACCGGGAGAGTCCCGGAAAGGATATGATTCACAAATGGAATCTTAAGTTCATGAATAATTAACCGTTAAAATAATCTCTATATATAAAAAAAAAGGAAAATGTATGCCGGATGTGAATAAGTAGGTCGAGCAAAGGGGTCCGGGGGCGAGCCCCCCGGCTAGTGGAAGCCCCGCCGAGGCGGGGCTTTGGTCTAGTATATATATACAAATCAAATTTTTAAGTATTAGTTTTTAAAATTTTTAATTTTTTTCAAAAAAAAAAAATATTTTTCTCAAATCTCGGGGGAGGAGGGGGGGTGATTATCCCCCTTTACCCCTCCTGTATCCGCCCTTGACTAGAGGGGACTTTTCACAAAAATTTTCTAATTCATTCCCAGAATATAAATTTAAATAAAATATCCTGAGTGTCGGTTGAATTTAGATACTATATGATTGGCAAATGATCAGGAGATTCTCTTAAGAAAAATTTTTGTATTTTGGTAGCCGATGCTCTAATGTTCGTCCCTCTAAGACGATGGAAATATAAAAAATTGCATTCTGGGGAGAAAAATAAAAAATATTCCCCCCATTAGAAATTTCTGACATTAACAAATAATTTTTGACTTGCTCTTTGTATATTAAAAAAAAAAAAAAAATTTAATCATATTTATTTATCCTCTGGAATTTTCAATTAGCCAATATCACGAGTGGGAAAGGCTGCATCCAATTTCGGAAATAGTGGAAAGGCCACGAACTCATTAAATAAAACATAATAAAAGGATGACGTTAAGTAAACAACTAGTTAGAGATGATTAGCCAGTTTATTTGTCTCCTCCAGCTATCTGTCGACGTTTCGGAGTGCTCACGACTCCTTTTCGGCAACGGAGGCCATCCTGTCTATTTATTTCAATTTATTGGTAGTCAATTAAATTGAAATAAATGGTCGCATACGACGGAATGCGAACCCACGACTCTGGGTACAGAAGGCCAGCACTCTAACCCCTACACCAAGGCCCAAGGGTTACATTTGTTATAATATATTTAACGATATTTTTCTTCTACTTGTGATTATTTTATTGTTTTTAAAAAAATATTATATATTTTTTAATGGAAACCTTCATGGTTCAAACCTAAAAAATTTCCAATAAAGATTTTCATTTTCTTTTATAAAAACAATTAAATAATCACATGTAGAAAAAGCATGGGTGGGACTTAATATTGACCCTCACTGTACATATCTACGTATATAGTCTATAAATACACAAATGTTTTCATATTTGGGGGCCTATACTGCCCCCACCGTCCCACCCTCGGTTCGCCTCTGTCTGTAACTCTATAGGAGTCTATGTCTATAGGAGTTATATCCTGGCCTTGATGTAGAGTGCTGGCCTTCTATACCAAGGGCCGCGGGTTCGGATCCCAGTCAGTCCGATGATTTGATTTAAGCCTATTTGGATAATTAGAGAGAAATTATAAGGGATTTTAGAAATTGTAGCATATTTTCCTAAAAAAAATATTAGGTTATGATTCTCAGGGCCGGATCTAGGAGAGTTTTTAGGGAGGGCAAAATTTAATTTGCCGCCCTCTCCTTAAAATTTTCTACACAAAATTCATATCATTTTACCTTTTTTTAGTAAATCTTTCTTTAATTGCCGCCCCCTGATATCTGCCGCCCGGGGCACGCACCCACTGCCCCCCCAGATCCGGCCCTGATGATTCTCATAAGCAACATATTTAAATCTAAAGTTCGACGCACCCGCTGCGTCACCAAAAGTGACGTGAGGCTTGAAACAAATTAGTTCCAATTACACAATCAAATGGAATCAATATATTTCGAGGCTCGTGTCACTTTTGGAGAGGTAATGCGTTACAGAAGCAATAATCTTTAAAGATGCAGATCTTATTTGAAACAACCTCTAATGAAAATTATCTTTATTCATCAATTATAATTTATTCTTTGTAATTGATGGTGTTATTGTGGCTATAAGGGATTCACTCTTCTACTAAAGTAGAAATATAAAAAAAAGAAAAAAATTTATTAAAATTTTTTTTAATTTTTTTTAAATATCTGTACATTTTTAAAACTGTGATGATTAATGATTATAAATCCAAATTGGAATGTAATTTCAATTGCAAGCAGAGAGCCTTAAATCAGAACACATTTAACAATACATTATTAATACTTTTTTATTTTAATAATAATTTAATAACACACAGGGACTGACAAACAGAAAATTGTTCTTAGATAAAATAATTTTTTTTTTTTTTATTTCCAATTAACTTTAATCTTTTTTTTGAATAGAGATATTCTTATTTTTATGGTTCTCTATAATTGTTGAAATAATAGGCCCCACAAAAATTTCTCCATTAACAATTATCACAGTTTAAATTGAGTCTTTGTTATTATTTTTATCGAGAGAGATTTATATATATATATCTAAAAAATGGATATTTAAAAAAACTTCGATGTTTAGTAAAAAAATTAAGTAAAAAAAAAAAAATTCTAATTGGTTGTATTCTCAAAATAAAAATAATCAAAAAAACTGTGAATTTTGTTAAAGAAGGATATACCTGGTATATATTTATATGCCAAAAAAAAGCCCATTATTTCTTTATAAGTGGTAACAGATGAATATCACTTTATTGTAATAAGGTTAGGAAGTTAAATCATTAAGAAAAATTTTCTAAGAAGAAAAAAAAAATACTTGTCAATTATTATTATTATAAAATAAAATTATAAAACATTTAGTGCAAATTTAATCGGCTTTTCGTGGCTTCCTCTTTTTAACACTAGGACTATTTTGGGCGGATGCTTCAGCAGATTTGTCTTCTGCTTCATTCTTCTCACTAGCAGATTTGTTGTCTTCTGCTTCACTCTTCTCACTAGCAGATTTTTCTTCTGCTTCACTCTTCTCACTAGGCACTTCATCTTCATCTTCCAGATCTTCATTTACTAAATCAGCAGCTTCTTCAGCTTCTTCATCCAACTAGAAAATTAAAGAAAAAGAATATATTATTATGTGGATAATAGGAGGTGTCTCTAATTTATTTTTTGGAGATTATTAATTTTTTAATTACAGACTTGTCGTGGCTTTCTATAATTCAGAATATTAATTCAAAGTGCATAATTTCCGGTAAATGTTTGTTTATTTAGAACACGGTGTTTGAAACATTGATAGGTGTATTGTGTTGTACTAGGAGTGCATGGTGATATTTTGCTGTTGAATCCTCACATCCAATTTAGAATTAGTGAATTATAAAATCTAATAAATTTAATTGTCACCAGTAAATATCGCTTTGTTTTTTGTTTTCGTTGTTCACTGCCCTTATTGACTTGTAGGGATCCTGTATCTCTTGAAATGAATCGTTTTTCTGTATGTACAGTTGTTTTTGCAATATCAATTTTTACTTTCTCTTACGTATATATATGTTAATATAGAGTGAGAGAAAGTATTGGATTCATGTAAAAAATCCGATGTCGAGATTTTGACGGATATACACCTTTTGAGGTCCCCTGAATCCAAAAAAGTGATTTTCGCGATATGGTCTGGCTGTGAACGAAATATCTCAAGAACGAAAAGAGCTAGGAAGTTGAAATTTTATATTTAGATTAGTCATCCCCATGGGACGTGACACGAAGCTTTTGAACAAAATCAGCCAAAGAATGCTAGTACTTTACTGATGTACTTTTTTCAGTTTTTTTTCGATTTTTTCGAAATTCGCTCCAACGATTTTGATTAAAATTCAAAAATCAATTATTTTTTAGATTAAAAATCTGGTGTGACAAGTACAGAACACAACTTTCGATTACCGAAGGTAAGAGAAAGTTGTCTGCTGTGCGTCAGTCACACCAGATTTTTCTATTAGGCCTACCTGATGATTTGAGAATTTTGAGAAAATCGAAAAAAACTGAAAAAGTACAGTAAAGTATTATTTGGCCGATTTTGTTTAAAAGCTTATTTTCACGCTCCAGGAAGATACAAAACTTAAATATAAAATTTCAACATCTTAGCTCAATTCCTTCATGCTTAAAATCGAACACACCCACTCACCCACACACAAACACACAGACAGACAGACCATGTCGCGAAACAACTTTTTTGGATTCAGGGGACCTCAAAACGTGTATATCCATCAAAATCTCGACATCGAATTTTTGACATGAATCCAATACTTTCTCTCTATATATATATAACATATATATAGAGGTAAGAGAAAGTAAAAAGTTAATATGTTTGGTAGTCACTGAATTATTTGCAATTACGCGAAGTTAACATTTTTGTAGAATGACCCACATATATTTATAAGGAGCGAAAATGTTTTAATAGTCTCCCTTCAGAGATTCATCATTCCCTTGCCTAAATAAGACTTTCATTGTCGCATTCAGTTTTATTGAGCATCCAAAGGCTTTTTTTACCAACTCAGCACTCTATACTTTTTTATTTCATGCTTACCAATTCCGTATCACTCAATTTCTCAGCTAATGTATCATCACTATCTTTCTTCTTGATGGATGGAGATCTGACGAGGGGTTTGGGAGGATAAACAAGATCCAAGAGAAACACCATAATCTGAAAACGTAAATAAATTATACAATTTTTTCTGTACTGGCTGTGAGTATTAAATATAAATAATGGAGTCGAGTCAGCCAAGGAAATAGTAAAAAACAATTATTTCTGTCGACATTTCGAACGCCAATCACTGTCTTCTTCGGGACCTGTGGCCACAACAAAAGTTTTTATTAGATATTGTTACGAACAAAACATTTTTTTATACATATAATACATTTTTTTCCATTATAATATTATTAATATATCGGTATAAGGATCTTACTTACAGTCTAATGTCAATTTTTTACGGATTCTCGTAATTGATGTCAAATGATACTCATATTACGAGAATCCGTAAAAAATTGACATTAGTCTGTAAGTAAGATCCTTATACCGATATATTAATAATATTATAATGAAAAAAAAAATGTATTATATGCATAAAAAAATGTTTTGTTCGTAACAATATCTAATAAAGATTTTTGTTGTGGCCACAGGTCTCGAAGAAGGTCGTATTTGGCGCTCGAAACGTCGACAGAAATTAATTGTTTTTTATTATTTCCTTGGCTGACTCGACTCCATTATTTATAGTAAATAAATTATTTTAATATCAAAGAAGATTCATATTCATTATTTATGTCTTACCAATCCTAATAATGCTCCTACAAAAATGGTAGCCACTGCGAATATGAGATAAGAACCCCAAGTTGGTAATCCATAATCTTCCATCAATTTATTATGAAGAGCCTATATAAAAATAATTAATTATTTTCTTTATTTCTCTTAAAATTATGCTCAATAAAAATTTACCCGTAGAATTTGGGAGAGTTTAAAGAAATATGAAACAATTGACATTTGAATAGAGTCAGGCGATTTCCAGGATGATATTGTTTCCACTGATTTCCATTTTTTATCTTCAATAAAAGAAATGAAGGCTTCTTTATCTCTTGATCCTCGATATTGACGAAATTCGCCATTAAGTACACTAAAAAAAATAAATAAAATAAAAGTAATATTCAACAATTTATGTCTAATTATATTATATGCTGGTAAGAATGACATTGCTCTTTTCTAATCTCATCCTATAACGGAAATTAAAAGATAATTTCAAACAGGTGCTGTTTGTTAAATTTCCAGTTATTTCAAAGCTAATAATACTCATATGAAATATTTAAATAATACATTAAAATTAGAATCACGAAAGGAATTGATTTTGAATTTCTTTTCTCTTAAGGTGTTTTTACTGTTTATGGCTTGTAATGTTAATGCGAGTTTTTTTTTTCTTATATAATTGAGCGCTTTCAGAGCAAAAGTGAACCAAGTCCACTTTTTACTTTTTGAGAAAAAATGAATCAAAGTTAAAGCCTTATATTTAATTCCTCTTAAAATATACAAGATTGATTTATTTTGCATCTCAGCAATCAATGGGGTTCAAGGAGGTAGATGTTACGCATGTTTTTCCCGATAAGAGGCCGTTGTGTGTCTTAAAAAGTAAGCCAAAAAAACACGAAAAGTTGCCAAGAGATGTCAGAATGGTAGCTAATAATATTTCATGCATTTGGTTTCTAAATACACATTTAAAATTTTATATTCAGATTTTTTTTTCTTTTTTGCATTAAGGAACTGTTGCAGTCTGCAGGATTAGTATTGAAATTCAGACATGGTTCTATTAGTCAGTGTAGAATTTTTTTCTTCTTTTTTTGTCTTATTCTTGTTGTTAGGTTGTAGAGCACTTGGGTAATTTTTTAAATATTTGAAAATCTTTGCAGCTATTCATTTTCAGGGCCGAAAAAGTTCATTAGCCCACCTTATCGGAAGTCTCCAAGGGTTGTTAGACTAAACTCTAGGCATTTTGTCCTGTAGAAGACCGGAAGAATCGGCCAAAACGTTGACAGAATTTAAATAAGCATTTTTTTATTAATTTGGTTTCATTGACTGCCTTTCATCATTATAAGTTCCGGAATGTCCGAGCTGGAGCTCGGTGGTTTTTTTCTTTTGATAAATTTGAAAAAAGTATTATACCTCAGTAAAGTAATAGTATTCGAAGTATCCCAAGGACGAAATCTTGCTTAATTTCATATTGGTACTTAAAATTTCAAATATATCAAAGCGAATTTTTGAAAAAATTTGGAAAAACTAAAAAAGTACAGCAGTAAAGTAGTATCCGATTTTTCCCAAAGATGAGACCTAGCAGAATTTCACATTGGAACCAGAAATAGTATATATTTAAAATTAAAATAAATATCGTTAGAACTGATGTGCTTACAAACAAACAAATAAATTACATTGCTAGTTTAATAGTATAAATTCTTTAGCAATGAGAAATTGATGAAATTATTTTCAATTATATTAATCTATTCAAAATTAGTCCCATGTGAGTTTTTATTTTACTGGACTTGTATAATATTCTAGAGAAAAATATTTCTCGCTATCTTTAGTGAATTTGTGGCCCTTGTGTTCTTCTATGTGCCCCAGGGAAGCCTAGAGTTTGTTCCCCTGGGCTACCACATTTATTTTTAATTTATGCGTTTAAAAATAAAATCTCCACCAGAAATCTTACTGGAAAATAGTAGGAAGTGCTGTGACCATAAAACGCCCACTCAGCCCAGGTGATGTGGTAACATCAATTTGGCCAACTTGAATATCAAGATCTTGAGAATCTTTTGCGAATTCCTTCCAAATTGGTTGTAAGGATTTACAGGCAGGACACCATGGTGCGTAGCTGAAATAATACAATCGATAAATCAATGAATCATGCAAATAATGTTTATGTAAGATAAGACTTTAATGATTAAAACTAAAGGAATTTGAAAAAAAAACAACAACAAATTTTGTGGCTATCAATGAAAATGATTTAACAAGTAAATATCAAATTATAGAAGCACATAGTTTATTTTATCTCTTGTATGATATGTCCCTGAATTGAATTTACTTTTTACAAATGTTACCATGTTTACTATTAACAAACATGATGGCATCGTTCCAATGTGTATTGATTAGTTAGGAAGTTATGTTAAATCGAATTTTCGTTAGACACAATCACATAGCCAGCGAAAAAAAACGAACTGCTCATTTCGAGGATGTTCAATTTTTTGTTTATAAACAAATTTCAAGTGAAAAAGTCCACATGCCACAGAACAAACAGACCAACGGACACCCTAAAAACATTCGATTGACGATACAAATTCCACATTTATAAAAATCTTGAAAGATCATTTCAAAATCTAGTAGTAATAGATCTACTAGTGAAAAGAAAGATTAGAATGACTAGAATTTTTTGTGAGCTGTCAAATGAATAAAAAAAAAATTAATATTAGATTAACCAAGTATAGAAGAAGTTAACGGTATATAGCGGCGAGATTAATGAGCAAAAAACTTCAAGTCATTTTAATTTCTTTAAAACAAAATACAATAGATGACATTTTTTTAAAATATAAGATAAAAAAAAAAAATTTAAAAATATAATTAACACAATTATTATTATTATTAAGATCTCATCTTCTAAAGGTATAAATAAAATAGGTTAATTTTTTGTTTGTTAAAAAACTCATTAAAATATATATATATTACCTTTAAAGAAAAATAAGAGGGTCTCTGACCTTGCCGGTCAATGACTGATATGTGATTTTATTAGAAAATATGATCGAGTTTTATTTAAAAATATTATAAAAAATGTACAAATACCTCTCTTTGATTTTGTGTATTGAAATAAAATGTTATTAAAGGGAAATAAAAAATTTTTTTCTAAAAAAGGGAAGATATGTCAAAAAATTTCCATTTGAGAAAAAGTCAACTTACAATTCAACCATCCATTCGTCCTTTAACATTTCATGCCAATTGTCTTCATCTAATTCGATTAAAGGTGAACTACGGGCAAAGCTATTTGGTAAATTTGAGAAAACTAAAAAAAGGCATAAGCTAAATGTAAAGAGACACATGTTGGCAGCCATGTTGAAAGCTTACAGATGATCTGTGAACGGCAGTGAGCAGCGCAACGAGATGAGTCACTCAGGGGGGCCGAAAACAAAAGCAAAGAGGGCAGCACCAGGCAACGACTCGCGGCCATTTTGAAACTCCTTGGCGCCCTTCTCGTCTTGACAATATATAAAATGTTCTCTTTTCTCTAACAAGAAAAAAATTATATCCGAATAAAATACCGAGTTCAGTAAAAAAATAAGACAAAATAACTGAAAAAAATTCTTTGACAATGGGAGAAAAAAGTCATGGATTAATAAAATTCTCGACTTGGAGTCTAGCTCTGGCGTCATTTCAACTTTTCCTTGGGAGGGAGGCAAACTTTTTTTTTCTTAAAATTTATTTACAAATAGATATCTCAAATTTTGGCAAAAGATATTTAATTTAATTTATTGTTTAATTTGGCACAGTTTATATACCGGTAGACAGAGTTGGGTTATTTACATTTTGCAGTTATTTACAAAAATCTTGTACAGTGGCGTCATTTAGGGAGGGGACAGGGCATTTGCCCCTCCTCCCTCCAAGGGCTCTCATTTTTATAAAATTTTATATTATATTAAAACGGTACAAAATTAAACAATTAATTAAATTAAATATCTTTTGGCTAAATTTCAGTACCTATTTGTAAGTAAATTTTAAGAAAAAAAAATGTTTGCCCCCTCAAGAAAAAATTTCCCCCACCCCCCTAAGAAAAAGTTGAAATGACGCAACAGATCTGTAAACAACTGTTATTTATGTAAATAGCTGGAAATAAATCGGGCGCGCATGCGCGAACCCGGCAAGAAAGGAAACAAATAAAATTCATCAAATTCAAACAAAATCAAAATTCAGTACATTCATGCATTATAATCACCTACAATCAACTGATGAAAGGATATTCACATTTTTTTTACATATACTTCAATTTTTTTGGGAAATATCTTTTCAAAATTTTGATTTGTTTTTTTTATTTATTAAATTAAAAATTTTAAATTTATATAGTCTATTAAAATTTCATAGTCAAAGGAAATATTTAAATTTCGGGCCATTTTGTTGAATTAAATTTATTCAAAATAAGGATTAGATATTTTTAGTTCCCCCCCCCCCCCCCCCCCCCCCCCCACCCCCCCCCCCCCCTTT
Organism: Euborellia annulipes; assembly: GCA_023213315.1. NCBI lineage: Eukaryota > Metazoa > Arthropoda > Insecta > Dermaptera > Anisolabididae > Euborellia > Euborellia annulipes. The sequence goes on along the minus strand of JAKCPI010027902.1, from coordinate 7,389 downwards.
TGATAATGAAAATAATATAATATTGTTGATTTGTATATCATTTTCAAATAATTTCTTTGTTGGGAAAGGTACAATAATAGGGAGTTATATGTGCAGCAGTTGGCAGCGACGCAGCGTGGCCTATGCATGGCGTGGCCGACTTGAGGTCGCACTCGGCGGCACACTTGGCATTCGTCATTTGCCAGAATGCCGTGTCAGAAGTGGCAGTGCTTATGTGTTTTCTCTCGGGGCGATCGCTTATATAGGGGACCCCCTTTCGGACAGTAACAGGGGTCCTCAAGCCATTTGGGATTGTATTTCGTTTTATTTCCTCTCGATGAATCCTTTCCAAGTGCATCTATTCAGCTGCAACATCCACTTTTATTAGAATTTTCATCATGGCGGCAAACAACAGGAATAGGACGACACAACATAAAAACATTTCGTCGATTTTCTCAAAAATCCACGGAGCATTTGCCGATGCGATGGCACCACCAAAACTAGCAACTGATAAACGAACTCTGGATAAAACATGGAAATTAATGGATAAAGTGGTCAAGTTATGTCAACATCAGCGGATGAATTTGAAAAATTCACCGCCTTTTATTTTAGATATCCTACCAGACACGTATCAACGTTTACGTTTAATTTATTCCAAATATGAAGATAAAATGGTTGTTTTACATAATAACGAACATTTCAATGTGTTTATTGTGAATTTAATGAGAAAGTGTAAACAAGCGATCAAACTCTTTAAAGAAGGAAAAGAGAAGATGTTTGATGAAAACTCACACTATAGAAGAAATTTAACGAAATTAAGTTTAGTTTTTAGTCATATGTTGAGTGAATTAAAGGCTATATTTCCTCAAGGGACATTTGCCGGCGATCAATTTCGCATCACGAAGAGCGACGCGGCTGAATTTTGGCGCACCAAATTCGAAAACAGGTGATTATCATCGCTAATTTAAAATTATCTTTAGATTAAGGCTATTTAAAATTAATCATATCTTATGATAAAAATTAATGAAACTTTTTTCATATTGCTAGCTCATCACTTTTATTTTCATTTGACGTTATCTGAAATGAATGAAATATCCAAGTCAAAACAAACATATACCATCCGTCACTAAGATATTTAGACAGCTCAAAAATATTCTCTTATCCCGTTCAAATAATTATTTTTTAGCGAATATACTAACGCTAACCAAGTTAAAGCACACTTATTTGATTAATTCATTGTTTTTATAAAAGAAAATGGAAATTTTTAGGTTTGAATCACTAAAGAAATTGATATATAAAGAAAACACCTTTAACTTTGTTACTTATTGTATTTTGGCCTACATAGAAAAAACTTTTTTTGTCTGTCTAATATATCACCGGAAAAAAGCAAATTTTCTCGGTTGGGATGAATTATTAAAAGTTATTTTAGTAACATCATTAAACGTCATTAGTGATTCATGTTCTCATTTTGGGGTAAAAATTATTTTCTCACAGCACGTGGCCTCATTGACATCAGTTGGAATTGAAAAGTAAGAGTGGCGAAACCTTCTTTTTTTTTTTTAAATAGCTCATTACGAACTTGGTTGGCAAACTAGTTCACATCTGATTCTCATATTCTCTTTTTTATCCGAATGGCACAAGGGAACTGGAGATGTTTGTCAATTGACATTATTTTAATAATAATAAAATCTAAATAAAAAAATCACAGAAAAGTGAGTGAACAAGTTGAAGCTCACTACGTATGATAATTTCATTGTTTTTTTGAAAATTTTCCCAACTACGAGAAAGTTTTAATTAAAAATTAAGAATTAATAAGCATTCTTTTAACTTTGCCCCTTAACCTCGATATTATACCAAAACCGATATATTATAAAGTTTCATTAATGTAATAAAAGTGAATGAAAATGTCACCGCCTAAAGAGATTTTTTTTTATCTGTGAAGGTCGATGACTCGAACTCATAAAGGTGGCTTTTTTATTTTTAATTTTTAAAGAATTTTACGCCGAGTGTTAATAGAATACTACATAAATTTAAATAGTAAATATATATCTGTCATCCTTTCTAAAGGAATGAATTTATGAATTTTTAAGATTAATCCTAAATCGTTACTAGGCCTATGAGTCTCAAAATAATTTAGACAAGCCCCATCATAATAGAATCCTATCTTGACTTGCCCAATTTATTTTGAGACTAAAAAACTAAGATTTAAAAAACAAATGTTATTATGACACAAGAGGTCTATTTCTCTTAATAAGGAAAACTAACATTCATGCGACATAATAATCATTATTTTTATAATATCCTGGTGCTAAAGTAAATATAGTTTTAATGGTATGTTGACGACAGCATAAATATAAAATATGATGATTACAAAAATTTTCTAAAAAAAAAAAAAGACGACATTTAAATGTTGAGAGTTGACCATGTCTGTCAAAATAAATTAGACACACCTTTAATACTTTGCATACTAATTTTGAGAAGTGTTATTGTATTGGATATTGGACTTGAGCCAAATAAAAGATGTTACACATTAATTAAATTTGCATTGATTGCAAAATTTTTTCCTGTCTTCTTTGGAAAATATATAAAATTTTTTTTTTAAATTTTTGACTTGAATATATTTCTTTTTATTGATTCGTCGATATCTTTAATCAAGTTCCATAACTAGTGGCTTCTTTAAGCCAAGTACCAAGATGCATTTGCCCCAATCTCTTCAAACAACAGTTGGTCTTTTTTTTAAATCGCTTTCTATTTGTTTTACAAGATGTAGTCTTCTCACTCTAAAAATTGCCTCCTTTTTCGCCATTTTATTCCAATATTTGTTATTTTTCGAGATATTTAATGATTCTGCAATAAATTTTAGAAATTGCAGCTTAATATTGTAGATAAGCCATGAAACATGTACAGTGAGCGACAATATCAAGTCCCACCAATGCGTTTTCTATTATTTAATTATATTTATAAAAGAAAATGAAAATTTTTATTGGAAATTTTCTAGGTTTGAACCATGAAAATTTCCATTAAAAAATATATAATATTTTTTTTTAAAAACAATGAAATAATCACAAGTAGAAAACGCATGGGTGGGACTTAATATTGTCCCTGACTGTACAGTGGGTGACAGAGTAAAAGCACATCTAAGGTTTATTTAATTATTTTATAGTATTTATAAAAAAAAGATTGAATTTTTAAATTTATTTAAGGTCTTTTTCGGCATCGGAGGCCATTTAGACTCCGTCTATATTTATTTCAATTTATTGGTAAATTGAAATAAATTTTTGTCGTATGGAACGGGATGCGAACTCGCGACCCTTGGCACAGAAAGCCAGCACGCTAACCCCGACCAAGGCCCGAGGGCGATTGAAATCTTTATTGCAAGTTTCAATTAAACATTTTTATTCTTTTTTTTTATATAATCACAAGGATGTCCTTTGACTTTGAATAATTTTTTTTTTGATTTGGGGTTACAAAAATGTTCTAAATTATTAGTTTTACAAATTAAAAATTAATTAAAATTCTTTTTAGGGTTCATTGACATTAATTTAATATCATCTACTACATCCTTCCTTCCATCACAATGTAACTTTACAATATTTTTTAATTTAACCCATCATCTTTCTCATAGAAACTCTATCAAAACTAGTTTTTTTTTTTTTATCTGTGAGGATGGGTCTTCTAACAAAAAAAAAAAATCATTCAAACACCTGCTAATGAAATTTTTTTTAAGGCTGATTTTTTGAAATAGAAAGGACAATTTATCTTCACTTGCTGTTTAGTGGTTTCTTCTACTATCTTCGATTAGAAAATCAGGAGCATTTGCTTCATTTTTTCTTCCTATAAATGGACGCTCTTATTTGAATTTGATCTTCATATCCCTTGTGGAATGCTATAAGTGAAACAACTCGAAAATTCTTTGACTTTTTGTGGTAATTGTATCTTAAATTGCTGCATTTTAAGAAGCAATGTTCGACATGTTATTAATAAAAAATCAAAATCGATCTTTCAGTGCATTAATTTAAAATTCAATTATATTATTTTAATACTCTAAATCAGCGTGTGGGTCGCGACCCGGCACCGGGCCGTAGAAAAATGTCGTCGAAAAAAAATTGTAAAAGCACAAAAATCGTTTTTTTGTTTTTTTTTTTACATTAGTTAGACACTAGAAATAGTGGCAAAGCGTATATTTGTACTCTATACTATAGTTAAAACAAATAACTTGATTTTTATTAAAAAATAAAATTTGTTTTTTGCCCTCGGACCTTGGTGTAGTTGGTAGTGTGCTTGCCTTCTATACCAAGAGTCGCGGGTTCGGTTACTGTATATGGCGAGAGAATAAAATTTTATGCTATCCAAAGATTCCTTAATTCTCATTCAAACTTTACGAATTTTTTTTCAAATAGCCATTTCTCAATATTTTGCTTTTATGTTGTTGTTGTTGTGCCACTATTGCATTAAACAAGGGAATAATTTTATACTGTGGTTTAGAGGGCAAGTGCTGTAAGTTTTACATACAGGTGAAACATTAATAAATGCAAAAATTTAATTTATGTGAGGGGGGGGAGGCAAACTTTTTTTTAAATTAAAATTTCCTTATAAATAGGTACTCAAATTTGGCCAAAAGATATTTAATTTAATGAATTGTTTAATATTGCACAGTTTGTATACTCTTAGATATATTTTGAAGTATTTTATTTAGAATAATATATAATTTTATAAAAATCAGAGCCCTTGGGGATGGGGGCAAATGGCCTTAAATGATAGAAATATTTGGATTAATAACCCGAAATATATTGCGTTAGAAAAATTCAAATATTTCTAATATTTAAAGCCCAGTGAAACCTGACAAATATCTCCATGGAATAATTTTAATATAAGACTTGAGTCTGTAATTAAATCTCTGCTTTATTCTTTTTTTTTACCTTACCTTGATACTAAAACTACTATTGGTTAGTTGTGTTTGATAATTAGTAATAGTTTGAATTTCCTTGGGATTGATGATTATATTTTCAAGGGAAGGGAGAGAGAGGAGGGGTCGAGATGACCCCCGGCCGGCAGGCAAGGCAGGTTCCGTCATGGCTCACCTGCCACGCACACACACACACACACACACACACACCTGTCCAACGTTCTCTCTCAACAAAATTCCTTACCTTTCAAAAGAAAAAGAAAAAAAAAAGACCCTGCGTCATATAATTGTTTTTCAACTCCCGATCCGAGTTTTCATTCATAGAAAATTTCAATCAATAAATGCCTCTACGTTAGACTTAACGATGGTAGGCAACCTGTTGATTCAGATTAATTCACATTTCTCGCAATCTTTTTATAAATCCACCTTTCCCACGAATATAAATATATGGTTCGATATTTTTTTTTTTCTTCCCAAGGCCTTGAATTGCTCTATCATTGTAAATATACCTTCATATCAACCGGATTTTATTTATTATTAATTTAAAAAAAAAAAAAAATCTTAAGGAAATTCTTCGACATTCCATACATTTTCTATCAGTTATATTTATAAATATGATATTTATATATTTACATTTACTATCTAGAAATCAATTTCCTTTTTAGGAGTGTTGATTAAACTATCACTCAATCAACTTATCATAGCTTAGAAATGCATTTTAAAAAATAATAGAGCGAAAAAACCTTCACTTCCTAATTAGATAATTAATTTTCTTTTTTATAAAAACATAAACTATTTTACAAGTTGGGAAAGAAAGAAAATGAAACCTATTCTATTCTCTAAGCAAAAACGTTAACTTTTAACATCTGTAAACACTGTTAATTCATTTTAACACTTCCTTGACTCAAATAGCTATTCCGTAAGCAAAAGCGTTAACATTTGGTCAAAAATGTTAAAAATTAATTAATTTCATGTCTAGGAGGTGCCTTTTAATATTTTAACGCCGTATTGAATGCATAAAAATCTGGTGTGACTGTCGCACAACACACAACTTTCTCTTGCCTTCTATAATCGAAAGTTGTGTTCTGTGCTTGTCACACCAGATTTTCCGTGTCGACATATATTTAGTTTCCGCCGATATATTAGAATTCAAGATGTAAAATTTATAAGTATTCAAAATCCCCAGTCCCTGACCTTCAAAATGCAGATTTTTTTTTTTTTAATTTAATGGTTTTAAATTACCCATAGGGATCTATATTAATACAAAACTGTGAGTTTATAAAGAAAAATGGGTCAAATAAATAAATCAAATTTGATATTCAAAATGATTGATATTTTCATATTTTCGCATCTAACAAGATCTAAATTAAATATTTATAAATAGTAAGGAATAAAGTAAAAAGCAATTGCAGCTAGATTTATTTCGTTTATTAAATACTTCAAGCCAACGTTTCGGTTAGATATGCGACCATATTCAGGCTAGGAACGAGTGAATATATAGTCAGAAAGAAATTTAATTCTCCTATTAAAGCATGATTTCAACTAGAGCCAACGGTTACCAGTTTAAAATTAAAAAAAGAAATTTGTTTACTTACATCATACGCATAATCTGAAATGAATACAAAACATTTACAAATTATAATAAATATATGATAATACCAAAAAACATCTTTTTATATACTGTATCTTTATGTTTTTGGTTTTATCATATTTTTCTTATAATTTGTAATTGTTTTTTGAATTTATTTGAAGTTGTGCGTATGTAATGTAAAAACAAGAACTGCTCTGACTAAATACCCTTTCCTTGTAGCCTGATATCTGACCGAAATGTTGGCTTGAAAGTGCCTAATAAATAAATCTAGCTGCAATTGCTCTTTTCTTGATTCCTTACTACAAGATCTACTCAGGTATCCACTTTACTCTAATATTTTAAAGTAGTTTACTAGGGATCATCGGGGACAGGGTCTAAATGGCTTCGATGCCACAAAAACATTAAAAAAATATCTTTCTCTAATCTTACTTTTAATAGATACCAATCACAATGTAGGAATGTATGATCTTTTAAAAACGAAAATCCTTCTTCTTCTTCGCCTTAATCCCGGGTGCAGGAGTCGGCGGAATGGTTTTGCAACCGGAAGTATTAGAACAGGCCGGCCCGTCGCCACGGTCTGACGCCTGTTGAAAATATAGAAAGGGACAGACATGTACTGCCAGTCCCAGCTCGGGTAATTCGTCAGTCATCCATTCACGTACCCACAAGATGTAGGCCTAACTTCATTAAAAACGGAAATCCTTACTTGGCCAAATGAATGTTAAAAGAAAAAGCAGAATTAATTATAAGACTTATTAAAATATCTTAAAAAAAAAAAAAAAAAATTATATATGCTAATAGAATAATGAAATTTCAATAAAAAAATATATATACATATTTTTAAATATAATCGGGTATCCGACCTTGAAAGTATAGAATAGGATGTTGGTCCTAACTGTGCACCATATGCCCC
>JAKCPI010027901.1:0-28627 GCA_023213315.1 Euborellia annulipes | reverse complement strand
AAAGAAATCTGGTGTGACTGGTCGCACAGCACACAACTTTCTCTTACCCTTCGGCAATAGAAAGTTGTGTACTGTTCTTGTCACACTAGATTTTTTTGTGTCGAGATATATTTAGTTGCTCTTAGCACTTTAGTTCCAAACTTGATTCATAGATGGCGCTGAGCTTCGAATGCTTCCACATCAGTAAAATTGTACTTGTAACGATTTCCACGGTTCAGTCTTTGTCGATTAAGTGGCGCTACATTTGTTTCACCAAAACAATGCACCTATCCACGATTCGATGAAAACAATGGTGAAATTGAACCATTTACGATTCCAATTACTTTCACACCCCCATATTCACCAGATCTGGCTTTTGCCTGTGAGGAGATCTCAAAAAGATGCTCCAGAGAAAGATATTTGACTCCGATAAATAGACTATTTTGTCACCAAAGAAAAAAGGCACCGAAAGTTGTTGGAGTGATATGAAAGGAAGTTGACTATGTTGATGAATAAAAATAAAGTTCAATTTTGCAAAAAAGAAAATGTCTTTTTACTGGTTAGTCCCGGTACTTAATGACCCATGGTCTTAGGCGTACGCATAATCAATACGCATTCCCTTATCAGCCCTGTTTAAAGTTTAGGAAAATTAAGAATAAATCTTTAATTTTATGTATAACAAAAATAAATGTTTCTTTTTTCAAGATCACGGTTCTACCTTTCACCAACTTCATTCGTCGTACAGCCAACTACTACGAGCGGCTGGCCTAGAAATCATCCTCAATAACCCCTCGGTAAAAAAGGACACTTCTCATTATTAATATTTATTTGTTGCTATATATTTATTTTTAATAGCTGAATTAAATAAAAGCTAATCAATTTTTTTTTTTTTTTTTTTTATAAACAAATTTAAAGCAAGAAGGTTCTAATATTTTTTTGGTTTCAAAGCTAATTCGGTTTACGTTTATTTTTTTTTCAATTAGTAGGCTAATATTAGTAGTACTAATATTATAATTAATATATATTAACTTATTGAGTAGTGAGGGTATCCAGGCAGCCAGAGAAAACAACAGAAAATTAAATTTGTCTTTATTTATTTCATATATTTTTTATCAGCGTTTCGGCCGATATTCCGGCCTTCATCCAGGACAAATGTTATTTGCCTCGAGCTTATACAGGCCCATGGGCAACTCCTGACAATGTGTTGAGTGAACATTCGTCGGATGGCATGACTACTGGTTCAATAGTCACTATTGCAGACTTCTGGTTCAATAGTCTCTTTTGAGTTTGATGTCATACCATCCGACGAATGTTGGCTCAAACCCTTTGTCAGGAATTACCAAGTTTTGTTTTTTCGGCCGGAACCTAGACCCAAGCTACTATGAAATAAATAAAGACAAATTTAATTTCTTTATTGATTCGCTGCCTGGACCCTCTCTTCTCAATGAATATATTTGTTAACTACTCCTCCTGGAATTAACCATTATACTAACTTATATATACTTTAATTAATAACTTGATATTTTTTATATTTTTGGTTTAAAAAAATCGAAAACTTTTTCAAAAAATTACTTTTCAAATTTTACTAATTTTTTTTTTTTTTGTAAATATATGATCATAGTAAATAACTTATTAAATTTTGAATTTCAAATACATTCTAATATTCATATATGCATACGGGGTGTGAATTAAATGTGGGTTGCCACTGGATTTTACACATCAAAATATACAAAAAAAAAAGAGTTGAATTAAACATACTAAACGACCACAAAAAATCCAGTTTTATTTTGTATAAAAATACTCTATCATCTGACATTATTTTTAGTTCTTATAAGTGTATTTGTTTGATAGTCGAAACTTCAATTAAAATAACTATTTTTTTTGTGTTGTTGATTGTTTCACTTAAGTATCTTCATAATTAATCTTATTATTAGGAAAATTTTTAATTATAGACCACATTTTTGTATTAATTATTTATTAAAATGTAAATATATGGTGAATTGTGGCTGTTATACGTTTAATTAGATTAATGATATAAAGGGGATGCAGTCAATAATAAATAAAAAGCATCTATTTTGTTAACACTCTTTATTTAGGAACATTTCGGCTATGATCAACAAAGCCATCATCAGCCTTTCAAGAGTATATTTTATATTATTAACATACAAATTAGATGCTGTCATAAGAAATATAATACAGTTTAAATGTATTTAGTCGAATGTATTTTTCAATTATCAATTAGGCCTACAAATTACAAACAAGAGAGTATAAGATTCAAGGCTCTATACTCTCTAAATAAATACTAAATACATATGAACAGTATTATATTTCTTAAAACAATATCTATTTTGTATGTTAATAATATAAAATATTCTCTTGGAGGGCTGATGATGGCTTTGTTGATCAGTCGAAACGTTCCTAAATAGTGTTAACAAAATAGATGATTTTTTCAGGATTCGAAGTAACTTTGCAGCCAGGAGATTAAATAAAAAAATCTTTTATTTAAATCTCCACAGCCATAAAACATCAATAGATGATTTTTATTTATTATTGGCTGCATCCTCTTTATATCATTAATTTAAAAATATAAATCCTGTACAACGTTTCGATTGTTTATTCAGCAGCCGTTCTCAAGTACTGTGCACTTGCTCCGAGTTGTGAACTGTTCACCTGAGTCGGAGCAAGTGCACAGTACTTGAAAACGACTGCAGAATAAGCAGTTGAAACGTTGTACAGTATTTATATTTTTAATGAATAATTAATAAAAACATGTGATCTATAATTAAAAATTTCCTAATAATAATAATAATAATTTTTTTAAATTTTTTTTTAATAAATTGGCCCCGGATGCCCGACAATGGCAAAATGATAATAATTCAAACCACAAAAGCTTTAATTAACACATTCGTGATAAATTTTTTTTTAGTTTGGCGTATCCTAGTCGATTTTATTTTTGATTGTACTTTCGTTTGTTAGCTATATATGAAACAAGCGTCTTTAATTTTAATTTAAGAAAATGAAAAGCTCTTTTAAAAAGAGATATTTTAAATTAACGTTAATGGAATACCTAATTGTCTTTTTATTTCTCCTGTCTTTTCTGAATATTCAAAATGGCATATATAAAAGGTCTTACGGAGGATGTTGGAGTTGGCACAGCCGGGCTGTGTAGTGCCTCCATTCACATAGAAATCGACGTGTCCGTTGGGCCCCCATTGCCCTAGTACCCCGGCTCCTGTGTGTATCACATCGATGAAATGCGCATCGCTTGGGTCCAAATCCCTCGATTTATTCGTGCCCATATAGAATATGATCGTCGGATCTAATCCTGTGAAATGATCTTTTAAAACCTCTCCGAGTTTCACTATTAAATCATAAAAGGTCACTTACCTGTAATTCGTCCCAATTTGCCTACATTTACATAATTGGCTACAAGGCCGGCGATGTGTGCTCCAATGCTATAACCTAAGAGATGCAATTTGTCAGGAGGGACGCCATTAGGATGTTCCCGAAGATAATCGACCATTTGCCCAATGCATTGGGCGCAAAAACGGGGAGCCCATTCCATCTGTTTAATACACGGCTCAATGACTAGCGAGGAATAATCTACTATAATGATATTGTAGTCGCCGCGTGTAAAATAAGCTGTAAAATATTATTATTAGTTTAAAAAATTATATATTATTATTTCTTATGTGTAAGTTAATTTAATATAAGCTTACATTCTTCCGTATTAAAATAAATTAGAGAATTTTATTTAGTCTTAAATAGATAATTAAACCAAAATTAATTAAATTATAATGACCGTCGGCCAAAAAATAAATACTATCCGTTTATTTGTAAATATTTCGATCCCAGTTACATGGTATCATCTTCAGTATCAAACAACAGATGTTTTGCAAATCGTTAACTTCTCCCTTCCTCCTTGATTATAAAAATTGCATTCATGGAATGCTCAGCTATTTTATCATATTGGATGGCAGAAGTTAAGGTGCGCGTCTCAAAAAACCGTTAGAAGACGATTCAGTACCGAGTTACTCTAGGCGGCAAGAGATGGCGTTAGATTTTCCCACAGGAAAAAAAGGGATTTATTTTATTTCATTTGAAAGGTTCCAGCTAATTAATTAAGGATAAAAAATTAATTATTTTTTAACACAATGATTACTAATTTAATTATCTATAAGATATAGAGCGAATTTTTAAAAAATATCTTTTATTGAATGCGATTAATCTAAAACCGGTTGGGTTTGAGGTGTGCGTCTCCGTACACGAAAGCACCTCGGGTAAATAAACGGGGATCTCGATAGGAATTACAAATAATAATAATTACTTAAGCGTCAGTTTCTTCATCCATGGTCAAGTAGTTCACCTTTGGTTAACTGATATATCCTTCAGTACTAAATTTTATTATTAAATATGTCGCTTATTATTCTTAAAAGAAATAGAAATTTTTTCTTTTCTTTTTTTTAGTACTGAAGACGGTTTTTTTAATTACGAGACGAAATCACTTAATCGCGGACTAAGGCTATTTAGAATGAAAAAACCGACCCTAAAAGTTTTTTTAAATAATTTTCTCACCATAAATGATTAATATTTACACTAATCCAGTGTGTTACATTAATAAAATATGGGGGATAGAAATCCATCAACGAGATGAAATAGTATTTATAAAGTATTTACCATCTCGAAGGTCGGTGCTCGGAGCATACACTCTCCCTCCTTGAAATCCATGAATAATAACTTTGGTAGGGTGTTTGTTATTAAATTGTGACCTGAATAACGATGCAGGATTAGAAGTATCCACAAGCTCAGGATAATCTTGGGTTGTTCTAAAATAAAATAAATCCCATTGTTATTTAAAATTAAGAGGTATACTTATGTATAATAAATTAACTCAACGACTTTCAATTGTAATTGAGTTAGTAATCTCTTTTTATTTATTATTGATTGGATCTATTAAATAGGACTTTTTTACTTTCTCTTACCTCTATATATGTCAATATATAGAGAGAGTAAGTATTGGATTCATGTCAAAAATTCGATGTCGAGATTTTGATGGATATACACGTTTTGAGCTCCCCTGAATCCAAAAAAGTGGTTTTCGCGACAAAATATCTCAAGAACGAAAAGAGCTAGGAAATTGAAATTTCATATTTAAATTATACACCCCCTGGGACAAGACACGAAGCTTTTGAACAAAATCGACCAAAAAGTACTAGTACTTTACCGATGCACTTTTTCAGTTTTTTTCGATTTTCTCAAAATTCGTTTCAACGATTTTGATTAAAATTCATAAATCAATTATTTTTTAGATGCTCTTTGAAATGTATATTCTCATTTTGCCATTGAAATTTTCTGAAGACTACTTGTACTACATAGAAATGATGGGAGAAATAGTTGCTATGGTAACAAAATATAAATATTTTCTATACTTAGGCCTATAAATTGGAATGTACCGTACTTTCGGAAACCAAATATATATCGACACAAAATGACAAGTACAGAACACAATTTTCGAGAAAGTTGTGCGACCAGTCACACCAGATTTTTTATTTTATCTCTATATTTCGAGAAAAAAAAATGCGCTACAAATATGATCAATGAGGAAGGCGCAAGCCTGTCTAGCCCCCCGTCCCACTCCACCCTCTCTACGCCTATTGAAACATCCAATCTTAACAAAAAGAACTTGAGACTTTTTACTTTTCATCTTTCTTTTTTTTTTTTTCTCCCTGGTTAAATTTGGCACATCACAATTGTATGAAAAGAGAACCCGACCAATGATCATAAAAATGTAGATAGAGACAAAAAAAAAACCGATACAAAAAAAAAATTTAAATTAACTTTAAAGGCTTTTCGATCTTCATATTTATAAATAGCTGGCGCAGCATCAAGCACTTGAAAAATACTCTCCGTGGCGCGCCTTGAAAATTGGCAACCCAAATGACCAACTCGATTGCTCAAGCTGTTAATTTCTAAGAGGGCGCTTTTTTTTCAACCATCGATGCAAGATAAAATCAATACAAGAATTGCTTCAAATGCCCAGGCAACAAAGAAATCTGGTGTGACTGGTCGCACAGCCCACAACTTTCTCTTACCCTTTGGCAATAGAAAGTTGTGTACTGTTCTTGTCACACTAGATTTTTTTGTGTCGAGATATATTTAGTTGCTCTTAGCACTTTAGTTCCAAACTTGATTCATAGATGGCGCTGAGCTTCGAATGCTTCCACATCAGTAAAGTGTACTTGTAACGATTTCCACGAAAAATTTCACTGATATACTTTTTAAAGAGAACCTAAAAAATAGTTCATTTTTGAATTTTAAACAAAATCATTGCAGCTAATTTTGAGAAAATGGCAAATAACTGAAAAAGTACTTCAATAAAGTGTACTTCAAACGATTTCAACGAAAAATTTCACTGATATACTTTTTAACGAGCATCTAAAAAAATAGTTGAATTATGAATTTTAAACAAAATCGTTGGAGCGAATTTTGAGAAAATCGAAAAAAACTGAAAAAGTACATCAGTAAAGTACTAGTACTTTTTGGCCAATTTTGTTCAAAAGCTTATTTTCGCCCCTTAGGGAGGTGTCTAACTTAAATATAAAATATCCACTTCGTAGCTCTTTTAGTTCCTGAGATATTTTGTTCACAGACAGACAGACAGCCCATGTCACGAAATCCATTTTACTTTCTCGTACCCTATATATGAAATATATAGAGAGAGAAAGTATTGCGATCATGTCAAAAATTCGCTGTCGAGATTTTGATGGATATACATGTTTTGAGGTCCCCTGAGTCCAAAAAAGTGGGTCCCGCAAATTGGCTCGTGTGTGTGTGTGTGTGTGGACAGATTTTTAGCATGAAGGAATTGAGCTACCGGATTGAAATTTTATATTTAACTTAGGTACCTTTGAAGAATCTCAAAATAAGCTTTTGAACAAAATCGGCCAAAAAGTACTAGTACTTTACTGATGTACTTTTTCAGTTTTTTTCGATTTTCTCAAAATTCCCTCCAAGGATTTTTTTTTAAAATTCGTAAATCAATTATTTTTTAGATGCTCTTTAAAATGTATTTTCTCATTTTGCCGTTGAAATCTTCTGAAGACCACTTTACTTTTGTTCTTCATAGGAAAGATAGAAATGGTTGCCAGCCATGGTAACGGAATTTAAATCTTTTTCTTTTTATTAGATTAAAAATCAATTATTATTTAAATTCCCATTTATTTTTATTTTATTTCTGTCTTTGATTGTTTCGGAGAAAACATATATATCTCTCTCTCTCTCTCTCTCACTTGCAAACATTATCGTCTGTCTCTCCGCCTTCTCTCATAAGCCTAATGTTAATTTCCTATAGGGATTTGTATGCCGGGGGGCCCCCGGCGGGGGGGGCCCCCCCCCCGGACGCCACGTTTTGTTAATTTCGATTCAAAAGGGGGTCCCTTTGGAACTTTTTACGCATTTAAAATTTTTTTTTCCAATTCTTATGAAATTTTGTATTTATTTACGAGTCTATATTGTGTATAAAATGTCCAAATATGAGATTAAAATTTTGAAAAATAACCAAGCAGTCAACATTTAAAATGAAAGTTTGAAACTAAGGTGCTATGGGAAACTAAATATATCTCGACACAAAAAATCTGGTGTGACCAGCACGGTGCACAACTTTATCTTACCGAAGGGTAAGAGAAAGTTGTGTGCTGTGCGCCAGTCACACCAGATTTTTTAAATTGATTATATTTCTCTAGGTCAGAGATAAAATTGGAAGAAAAAAAGTTGAAAATTGAGTTTCTAAAATTAATAAATAAATAAATTATTTTAAAATGTTTATAATATAATTTGAATTATTTTTCAAGCGAGAGATATCTATCGAAATTGTTTCGGAATATTTTATATCTTTTTTACTTTCTCTTACCTATGTATATATGTAATATATATATAAAGAGAAAGTAGTGGATTCATGTCAAAAATTCGATGTCGAGATTTTGATAGATCTTCACGTTTTGAGGTCCCCTGAATCCAAAAAAAGTGGTTTTCGCGACATGGTCTGGCGCACAGCACACAACTTTCTCTTACCCTTCGGTAAGAGAAAGTTGTGCACCGTGCTGGTCACACCAGATTTTTTGGGATTCAGGTGACCTCAAAACGTGAAGATCCATCAAAATCTCGACATCGAATTTTTGACATGAATCGAACGAATACTTTCTCTTTGTATATTTCAAACATAGGGTAAGAGAAAGTAAAAAGGTCTTTTTGATCCACTGTGTAATTGATTTATGAATTTTAATCAAAATCGTTAGACGCAATTTTGAGAAATTTGGAAAAAAAACTGAAAAAGTACTAGTAAAATATTTTTTGTTCAAAAGTTTCGTGTTACGTACCTAACTTAAATATAAAATTTCAACTTCTTGTGATATTTTGTTTACAGTCACACAGACAGACCATTTTGTGGGACCCACATTTTTTTTGAACTCAGGAACCTCAAAACGTGTATTTCCATACAAATCTTGAAATCAAATTTTTGACATGAATCCAATATTTTCTATATACATACCATATACCAGGCATAAATTAACATAAGAGAAAGTAAAAATTATCTATCCTCTAAAAATTAAAATGGATTTTAATTTAATTTTACTACTACAGTATAAGCAAGTCTTAAAAAAATAAGATTTTGTTTGATTCATTTTCTTAGAGTAGAAATGCTTGCAAGTAATTATTTATTCCTTCTAGTTATATTTTCTTTCCTCATTTTCTCCTCCTTTTATTCTTCTCTATTCCTTTGTTAAATCCTTACTTATAAATATATTATTATATCAAAGTTTATTTTCTTGTTGAAAATTGCATTTTTATTATTATTATTTGTTGTCTTTAAGCTTCGAATGATAATTCCATTATTATCATCAACTTTACTTTTAACTCGTTTTCTTTTATTAATTAGAATATTTAAGTCTTTAATTTTTTTTGTTTTTTTTTTTAATTCTTGTAATTTCTCAAACAGCCGGAGGATTGTATCTTATACTATTAAACAAACAATTTTCATCAGTTCTTTTAAGCATGAAGGAATTGAACTATGAGGTTGAAATTTTATATTTAATTTAACCACCCCTCGGAGAGCGTGAAAATAAGCTTTTAAACAAAATCGGTCAAAAATTACTAGTATTTTACTTAAGTACTTTTTCAGTTTTTTGCGATTTTCTCAAAATTCATTCCAACGATTTTGATTAAAATTCATAAAGCAATTATTTTTCAGATGCTCTTTAAAATGTATATTCTCATTTTGCCTTTTAATTCGTTTGAAGCACAGTTTACTCTTATACTTCATAGGAAAGATAGTATAAATTGTTGCCTCAAAATATAAATATTTTTCTATGTTTATAAATTTTATATCGGCGTAAACTAAAAATTGAAGGATATAAGGAGATTTACTCTTTTTGTTTGTTGCAGTTGTTTTTAGCAGTCTTAGTCAAAATTATTTTCGAGGATTTTATTAGCTAGAAATTGATTGGAATTAACAGTTTCGGTCAAACATTTAGACCATCATCAGGCCTGTAAAAGGAATACATAAATTTGTAAAGTCGTCGACAAAAATATAATATTATTAAATAATTTATCAAACTTGCAGATAAAATCATGTATTTGATCTTGTGTTCTAAGAATTTATATTTATATATACATGATTTTATCTGGCAAATTTGATAACTATGATTTTTCTTTAAATTATATAAAAATTTTTTATATTACTATATTCTTCTCAACGACTTTACCAATTTATGTATACCTTTCCCAGACCTAATGATGGTCTATATGTTTGACCGAAACTGTTAATTGCAATCAGTCGTCTAGCTCAGGGATGAGCAACCCGCGGGCCGCTTGCGGCCCGTTAAACATGTTTATGCGGCCCGCCAAGCATTTATAAAATTGAAAATAAGTATTTTTATTTTTAATTTTATCATTATCAGTATATAGAAAGGAGAGGAGGAACCATTTTCAGGGACTGAAGGGGGTTTATGCGAGGGATGGAGGGGGAAAATTTTATATTTTTTTATTCTAATGTTTATTATAAATAAAGTTTTGTAAATTATTAATAAGTGTTACTTTATGTGCGGCCTGTCAAAAGATTTTAAAATTTAAATTGGCCCGTTGATTAAAAAGGTTGCTCACCCCTGGTCTAGCTAATAAAATCCTCAAAAATAATTTTGACTAAGACTGCAACTCCAACTTCAACAAACAAAAGAAATAAAACTCCTTTAAATATTATTTCTCGTGATGTTTATGATAATAGTAAACTAAATATTGTCACAAAAAAACTGGTGTCACAAGCATAGAATACAACTTTCAATTATCAAAGAGAAAGTTGTGTGCGGTGCACACCAGATTTTATATTTATATCTTTTTTATATTGATTTTTTCTCATTTGAGATTGAAATGTTTTCCTACCACAATAGACCCTCAGGCAACTATTGTTTATTTATTCATGATAGCAACTGTCAAAGCGTAAATTCCAAAATATCTATTTTCCGACCCCTTCCTTTATTTTCACCTAAAGCTTCCCATTCGTCCGTCATAATCTATCATAGTATCCTCACAAAAACAACAACACAGCTACATATTTCAATTAATAGTCTCTATATCTCTATGAAAATTAAGATTTGTTTTCATTAAAAAAACTACTGCGATCTGAGTAATAACTTCTATATTACCAGAATTGGTTTATTTTTTTCGGCATCTCTTGCAATCATTTTCTAAATTAATTATTATCCAATATAATGTGGAAGCAAACCCCCAGATCTCTAGCACTAAAGGGAAGACGTAAACTTTATAATGACCGTAAAAAAAATTATTAATTAAATAAAATTGAACTTTTGTTCATTTTTTGGCACACAATAAAAATATTTAATTTTGATATTGTCCAGATAAAACTTTCAAATTTTATACACAGGTATGTTTTACAAAGGGGATGAATTCTAAAAAACAATAAATAAAATATAATAAACAAATGGGTGTTAAAAAGTAATGTAAAAACAATCAGCGTTAAAAAAAATGCTATTCAAAATCACTTCCTTGCCTCAAATAGCAATTACGTAAACAAAAACTTTAATTCCAAAGCGTTAACATTTAGTAAATAGTGTTAAAAATTAATGCCATATCTAAGGAGTGCCTTTAATATTTTAACGTCATGTTTAAAATAAAAATGGCGTCCTTAACCTAAAACGTAAGGTTATGATTTTGATAGATTTGAAATAAAAGCAACATGTTAACGTCGCTGTTAAAACTTTGTTTAGAGAATAGCATTTTTTTAACGCTGATTGTTTTTACATTTTTTAACACCCATTTGTTTATTTTAAATTTTAATGTCTGTTTTTAGAGCGTAGACCTGATTAACAGTTACATTTTTTTTAATTATTTAATTTTATAAAATAAAAAAAATTCAATTTAATTTTGATCTTTTCAAATATCTCTCGCCTGACTGTAATGCTTTTAACTTGGTCGATAGGATTTTGTCGAACTTGCAAGTCATAATCTGCATAGTTAGTTGATAATCCCGTGGGAAAATTATCAGGCTTACAAAGCCTAACTGTAAATTCTATAGATTTTCTAAAATAAAAAATTTATTAAAGATAAAGAAAATATTAAAAATAAATAAAAATTCGTCATTAACGGCTATTTATAATATAATTTCTCTTCACAGTTGCATCTTATGCCATCCATTTTGTATAATTGCATAGATCGTTAATATTAGTTTAAATTAAACAAAATAAATTTATAATCATATCAATTTTCTACAATTCTGAGATTGTTGAATGTTTATAATAATTTAACAAGTTTTTTATTTGTTTACCCCTATTATATATTTGTGGCTGTGCTTGAGGGTTCGGTGGATAATATATTATTTAAATAAATAGGGCTGGGCAAAATAATCGATTATTCACCGATTATTTTTTGAAATTTTTCAAATGCCTTAATTAATTAATCTTATCAAAAAACATTAAAAAAAAAAAAAATTGAATATTATATCTCTCTCTAATCACATCTCTAAGCTCTTTAGGAAAGGTTGATAAGATAAGATCTCTATCCAGTGGATACAGATAGTATATTAATACCATCATTAATATATATAAAGCGCTAGGGGCTAGCTTCCGTCTGTGCCGATCAAGACGCTGATTGGCTAGAGTTACAGGAAGTGAAGCGGGAGCGGGAAATTTAAAATTTAAGTCAGAGGGGGAAATTTGAAAATTTCCAAACAGCAAGAATAAATTTGATGCATTTGCTCGCAAGGGGGTCCAGGGTGCGTAGCCTCCGGCAAGTGGTAAAGCCCGCCGAAGGCAGGCCATTGGTATATATTTAGGATTAAAAATGTGTATTTTTAAAAAATACAAATTTAAAATTTTTTTCTATGATAAGATTTTAATAAGAATTTTTTTTTCTCTTTTAGTTTTGAAATTTAAAAAAAGATTTTAAATTTCAAAAACAAATAGGGGAGGGAAATAAAATTTATTAAAATTAAAAAATCACAAATACTATATGTCTATTAACAAGTTTTTCTTACCTAAAAAAATCTGAATTTTATTTGAAAGTTTTCCTTTAGGGGATAGTATTAGGCCCTATACATATAAATTTTCTTACCTTGTATAAAGATAAAATTGAATTCGACGATGGGGGCATGTGAACGGAGGGTCAATGCAAGATGTTGTATTATAAAGTTCGCGTAGGGACTTAACAGGTTTAATCTTTGGCCTCGGAGGCTCTGGCTTTCGAGTTTGTGCTGCTCCCCATCCTGCAACATTCAAATGATATTTGATTAAGAAGTGAGTCGCTTGAGGGGCTCTCTTTAGAGCAATGGTCCCTAAACTTATAATTTAACTAAACGGTGCCTTAAAAAATTTATTCAAACTCCTCCAGTTTATTATTTTCCCACACATTTAACATAAATTTATTTAATAAAAACTTTTTTCGTTGCTATTAAAAATAATCAAATTAGTCCCTTCGAAATAATAAATTGATAAAAGTTTATAATAAAAAAAAGGCGATTATTCCTTCAATGGTTGGTTTATTGGATATCAACAAGACTTTATCTCTTTTTTTGTCATGAAAAACATATAATGGTGAAAACATAAAATTTTTTAACAACCCTCTCTTTCTCTTTATAAGATGGGAGGGAATCTAAAAACAAAAACAATTTTTTTTTTTTTTGTACCAAATAATATTTATACATTTACTCAATTAATTTTAATGAATTTAGGGTAATTTTTACCAGGAATGAAAGTTAGAAGAAAACGCAGCCAAAATTTGTTCTTTAAAAATATATTTTAACAGCTGACGTTTCGGCTTTGGTCAAAGCCATCCTCGGAGCTGTTATTGGTCATTATATACATATATTTGGAATTGTATTTGGTATTAATTTAAATAAATTTAAATTAATAACAAATACAATTTATTTAAATTAATACCAAATACAATTCCAAATATATGTATATAATGATCAATAACAGCCCCGAGGATGGCTTTGACCAAAGCCGAAACGTCAGCTGTTAAAATATATTTTTAAAGAAAAATTTTTGGCTGCGTTTTCTTCTAACTTTCATTCCTGATACAAATTCGACCAGCCATAAAATACCCTTATACTAGGTAATTTTTACTTTCTCTTACCTATCACAGAGAGAAAAAAAGTATTTGGATTCATGTCAAAAATTTGATGGATTGAGGTCGCTTGAGTCCAAAAAAAGTGATCTGTCTTTGATCAAAATAAAATATGAAGGAAATGAAATTTTGTATTTAAGTTAAGTACCCCATTGATGCCCGAAAATAAGCTTTTAATCAAAATCAGCCAAAAAGTACTAGTACTTTACTAAAGTATTTTTCATTTTTTTTTCGATTATCTCAAAAATTCGTTCAAATAATTTTGATTAAAATTCATAAATCACTTATTTAATAGATGCTCTTTAAAATGTATATTCTTATTTTACCCTCAAAATTGTTTTAAGCACACTTTACAATTGCACTACATAGGAAAGATAGAAGATTTTTGTTGCCATTTTAACAAAATTATATATATTTTTCTTTGTTTATAAATTTTATTACTTTAATTTAAATGCACCATACTGTCAGAAATTAAATATATGTCGACACAAAAAATCTAGTGTGACAAGCACAAAACACAACTTTCAATTACCGAAAGTTGTGTGCTGTGCGATCAGTCACACCATGTTTTTTTTTAAATTTAAATTACAACCTTCAATTTATTTTTTTATTATTAATGAATATTTAATTTATTAATACTGTATTTATATTATTTATTAAATTTTATATAATGGGTGCAATGGTGTTATACCGGGGTCATTTTTGTAATAATAAATAAAAAAATTATATTTTATGTCACCACCGTATCTTGATATAGTAGAGTTTTTAAGTATACTAACCAAAAAAAGAGAACAGGAGCAAACAGAGAGAAAGTGTGAAAAGACCGGAGCGCGAAATCACCATCCACATCGTTGCTGGTTCATCTCACTGTTAAAAATTAAAAAAAAAAAATGAATATATTATTTTTTATTAATATATAATTGATATCTAATTAAAGACTATGATCTGTCAATTCAAACCAATTCTAATTAAATCCCTCTAATTAAATTTATCATTTCAAATGAACTCCGTCCGTTATATATAATTCTAATGTTTAATTGATATAGTATACGAGAACACCCTTAACCTTCGAGTTAAAAAAATTCTGGTATGCTCTGCTAGTCACACAAAATTTTTTGTGTCGAGATATATTAAGTTTCCCATAGCACCTTAGTTTCAAACTTGACCACGCGATTCATAGATAGCAATGAGCTACGAATGCTTCCACATCAGTGTACTTCAAACAATTTTCACGAAAGATTTCACTGATGTACTTTTTAAAGAGCATCAAAAAAATAGTTGATATATCAATTTTAATTAAAATCGTTGCAATGAATTTTGAGAAAATAGCAAAAAACTCAAAAAGTACGTCTGTAAAGTATACTTCAAACTAGTTCCATGAAAAATTTCACTGATGTACTTTTTAAAGGGCATCAAAAAAATAGTTGATATATGAATTTTAATCAAAATCGTTCCAACGAATTTTGAGAAAATCGCAAAAAACTGAAAAAGTCCATCAGTAAAGTACTAGTACTTTTTGGTCGATTTTGTTTAAAAGTTTAAAAAAAATTTCCACGAGTTTGGGGGGTGCCTAACTTAAATATAAAATTTCAACCTCGTAGCTCATTTTCTTCTTGGTTAAAAATGTCCACACACACAGACACACAGACCAATTTGCGGGACTCACTTTTTTTTGGGCTTAGGGGACCCCAAACCATGAATATCCATCAAAATCTTGGCATCGAATTTTTGAAATGATCGCAATACTTTCTCTCTATATATATTTCATATACAGTATAGGTTAAGAGAAAGTAAAAATGAATTTTTTTTTCAAATATAATTAGCTATCTGAGGTTTAAGGAAAGATTTGTGAAGTTAACAACTTAATAAAGATATCATTTATATAAATTATTGAAAATTAAAATTAATTTAAATAACTATTAATAATTAAAATAATTAATTAAATCTAATTAATTTTTTAATACAATTTAAAAATTTATATAACAATAAATAAACAAGGCTTATGTTTCTAATTTCACCATTCAGTTAAGTCTTATATTGATCTTTGGGTATTAGGTAGTTAACTACGATCTGGGCTCTCTCTATCCGAGGGATAGCTAGTTAATTATAACTAGAGTAATCAGCCCTAAATCTCAAAAAATTTTCCAACTTGAAAATTTTGATTTGGGATTCTTTTAGCTAATAAAAAAGTATTTTAGTTTTTCCATATGTCGAATATTTTTTTTAGATATTTTACTTTAAATATATATCCATTTTTTTTTTCATTTTTTTATAATAATATTCAAAAATTAAATTTTTTCCGTAAAAATATAGACAAATATAAATAAATTTCTAGTAAATATATTTCTGAAAAAGATTAAATGGATAAAAGTACTAGTTATTGATAACTACATAATATATTATTAAATAAGTAATGACTATATTTATTTATTTAATCGACTGATTGTTTTAATTTTTAAATATTATAATAATAGACCCATCTCTTTCTTTCTTGTAATAGTAGCTATACTATCTTCCCCCTCTTCAAGAAGAATCGTAAATATGCCACTGTCTGGTTTATTATAATTAACGTCCTTCATTTAAATGATAGTCTTACGAAAGAACATCATCAGGTTAACATTTAAAATAAGTATTTCTCAATTTTATATTTGAATAAATTGATGGACCTCAATTGTGAAAATGAAAATGAATAGATATTTAAACTAATCGCCTTGAATTGCGGAAGATAGGCAACCAAATTAACAAACTTAACTTTTTATATTTTAATAATATTTCTAATTAAGGTGCACGTCTCTAAAAACTGTTAGAGGCCAATTCAGAAGCTGTTTATAAACGTTTAGACCAGTGATTCTCAACTTGTCGCGGTACACTTTTAACGATTTCATATCCTGGGTCTATTAAAATTAAGGTACCGAAGTATATGAAAAACGATGAAAAATTCATATTTTTTTTTACAGTGTACTCGAGGAGGCAGGAGATGGAGTTAGTTTCCCCCATGGGGAAACAAGCGTTTTATTCCATTTCATTTGTACGTTTCCAGCTAATTAATTAAAGACAAAAAATTAATTATTTTTTAGCACAATGATTACTAATTTAATCTCTATATAATCTCTATATAATAATTATCTATAAGATATAGACCGAATTTTATAAAAATATCTTTTATTTAATGTGATTAATCTTTTTTTTTCGAAAATCAAAAAAAGTTGTAGATATTTTATTTTTAAATAGCTTTAATTTTTTAAAGATTTGAGGTCGTTTCAAAATTGTGGCAGCTGGAAACTTTCAAAATCTGCACCCCAAGACGCGCACCTTAAATTAAAAAAATCTCGACATCGAATTTTTGACATGATTGCAATACTTTCTCTCTCTATATTTCATATATAAGGTAAGAGAAATTAAAAAATTTAAGTCCCGTTGCCTATCTTCCAGCAACCAAACAAGAAATGTTTTTTTCAAATTATGATTAAGTATAAAATTATATGATTTATTAATAGGGCTGGAGAATATCAAACCAGCAGTTTTATCGCTCCACCTGACGTCCTTAAATTATCAAATATTTCGATGCACATAACACGCATCATCCTCAGAGCCGCGAGGATGTAATAGGTGGGCTTGGTGCAATTGTTTTAAATGCCTTACGGGCGTTATATGTTTTTTACTGATGTACTTTTTTTCGATTTTCACAAAATTTGCTCAGATTTTTTTTTTAATTTTCCTTTTAGATTAAAATTCATATAAATCAACTATTTTTTAGATCTTAAAAATGTATATTCTCATTTTGCCCTTTAAAGTGTTTTGAAGTACACTTTACTGATATAGTAGTTCAGATTTTTCAAATTCATTTTCCGTCTCTTCCTTCCATAGAGCCTATGGGAATTTGCAGGGGTCCGATCCCTTTGAAACATTTTACATATTTAAAAAAAATTTTTCCAATTCTTATGAATGTAGAAGAATAAAAAATTCGGAGGGACTACACAAAAAAGTTTGGAGGGGGGAGTCACAAAAAAACTTTAAACCCCTTGATAGATATTTATTCAAGAATTTTAATTTTTTTCAAATTTTTTTACCCAACTAAAAAAAATTTATGGATTTTTGAAAAAAAAACTGCTCTTTTTTTTTCAAATAACTATAACTTATTTTAAAATTGATATTTCGGAACCCCGCAAGCCTATAAATTTTTTTTTTTTTTTTTTTTTAAACCGAAAACTGACAAGAATTATCGTATCTTTATAAAAATTTTGTTTTTTAATCTATTTTTCAGAAAAAAATACAAAAATTATTTCAGAAGCCCGGTATATGAAATATTTCAGTTTTTTTGAAAAAACCCTAATTTTAAATGGACCATTTTTTTTTTTATTTTTTTTTAACTCAAAAAAAACTTCAACTAATTCTACAATTATCCCCCCTAATTTCAAGATGTGCCGACGATTGCTTCTATTTTTTTTTTTTGGTTATAAAAAATTTTTTAGGGTGTCTTATATTGAATTTTTTTTTTTTTTGAGGGGGGTATCCTTCCCCAATGAATCCTTCCCCCCCCCGTTCCGGCACCTATGCATGCAACTACCATATACATCCATCTGTGTGTCTGTCTGTCTGTCTGTGATCAAAATACAATATGAAAAATTAATATTTTAAGAATTGAAATAGTCTTTTTTAAATAATTATTTTGTGATCTTTAACTTTCACATTCATTTTATGTTTAAATGATATATATAACAAATTTTAAAATTTGATTTGTTAGAATGGTTAGAATAAGAAATTATTTATCATTAAATTGTCTTTCACAATATTCATTTTTGTTTTTAAATTAATATGATTTAACTCTCTTACCCGCCGGGAGCCACACACTATTTTCGGCACAGTCTTTTCGGCAACTTAGGCCATATAAGACTTTGACTTTGACATTTGGTATCCAAATGGTTTAAATAAAAAATCGGACTGCCTCGGATCCGAACCCCCGATCCTTAGTATACAAGGCAGGCGCGCTACCAACTACGCTAAGCCCGAGAGGTGTTTATAAATTTTTCATTTTGAATTCTAATACATCGGCGGAAAAAGGTTTTAATATAATTTTAAAAGAAAACAATCAATTTTTTTAGACAATCGATGGAAAGAATATGATAAAATCACATATCTTAGAGGCCGTAGGGCGCCTATGCCGGTTTCGAGGGGCGCCAAGGGCTCGATGCTCCTGGGGCGGGGGGCGGGGGGGGCTCGCCCACCTAGTTACGCTAATGCAAATAAGTTTAATACTCTGATAATTCAAGAAAACCTATAATTCCCCGATGCTTAAAAACATCTGATTATTTACCCAATGTTCGATGCTAAAAATTAATCGATTGTTTGCCTAATAATCGATTATAAGAATAATCGATTGTTTGCCTAACAATCGATTGTAAGAATAATAGATTGTTTGCCTAACAATTGATTATGGAAAATAATCGATTAATCGATTATTATTTTTTTCATAATCGATTATTTTTTAAGAAATTATTTTGCACAGCTCTAATCAAAACAACAAATCAGTTTTTTGGAAATAATAACAGTAATGAAATATAATTAAAGAAAACAAATACTTGAATATACTAATTAATTATTTTACTCTTTAGAAAAATTAATAATTAATATAGCATATTCTTGTTAATTAGGGCACTTGGGGGCTCTAATTCCAAATTAACGCGACTGACTGTTCTAATATAAAAAGACTATATAAAAAGCTAATATTTGACTCGTTAAAAAAAAAAAAAAACGAAGAACAAAATTCCTAAGAGAGAAAAAAAAAAAAAAAAAAAACTCTTTCCGTCAGTCCCCTATGTATGTTGAGCTGAAATTTTTTTTTTAGTATCGTGAAAAATGAAATTTTATGGTTTACAATATTTCAAATTTTAAACAATTAGTTTGAAGATATGTCCTACTTTGTTTAATTATTTTCTTTTTTTTTATCGGACATATTAACAACACAATATGTTAATGAATTAATGATAAAATTTTTTTTTACGACTAAAGAAATAATCGATGATGAAATTTTTTTTTCACCGAATAGTCAAATATCATCATCCGTGAAAGTATTCATTATATATGTAAATTTTGCAAGGCATTTGTCAAATAAATAAATATTACAATAATAAACAAAAGATCTTTTGACAAGTGAAATTTTTACTTGAGTAAAAAAGAATTTTCAACTATTTTTTTTTTTTTTTGAATATTGGAAATATTTCACTTTTTTTTTTAGCAGCCACTACTTTAAAGGGCATGGAAGACAAAGCTGTTCGCATGTTTTTGCTGATAAAATGGCATTAGGGGTCTTAAAAATTTAGCCAAAAAGCCCAGCTTAAGAAAATATTACCAAAATTTGCCAATAGATGGCAGGATTGAAGGGCTATATTTAATCACATCTATATGTTTAATTTTCGTTGACCTTTTAATAATGAATAGTTTATAAATATTATTATATAGTATATATCATTTATAACATCATAAAAATATATAAACATAGGATTATAAGTGATCTGATAATGTCGGATGTTAGACTAGCCTGCCATCTTTTGCAAGAGTGCCGAACTATTTGGCCGTTAACTTGTAAATAAATAACTAAATTATTTTTTAACTAGGTTCCATTTTATTTAATTATTATAGATTTACATTTTTAGATTAAAAAAAAAATTACAACTTTCATAATTGTGCAATTTCTATAAATAAAGACGAATATAACTTCTCCTTCAACTAACGCATTTCAATTTTTAAATTTTAGTTAAAAAAATAATTTTTTTAAAATTTATTAAGTAGCTAACTTCAAAAAACCCTTAATACTGAAGAGAGTTATTCTCTGGAAGAGGGTTTCTGCATTACACTACCCACAGGTTAACTTGCAACCCAAACATGAAAAAACCGGCCCTTAAAATAATTATAAAACAATATCTACATATTAATATTTTGGTATCATTTTATATCCTTTTATATATATAGGTATATAAATATCAAAATAATAAATTAGTAAAAACAATTAAGAATATTAAACAGATATCAACTAATTAAATAAAACATTTCTCTTAAAAAAAATTTAATTATCTTAAAAACAAGGAATGTTACTTTCATGATGTGAACTCATCAGCAAATGAAATTAATAAAATTAAAATATTTTCCTATTTATATATAATACATGTAGATATAGTGCTCTTTAATGGCGAGGCGATGTAAAATATCTTCCTTTACGGATTATATAAAAAAATCTGGTGTGATCGCGAACAGCACACCACTTTCTCTTACCCTTCGGTAAGAGAAAGTTGTGCACCGTGATCACACCAGATTTTTTGTGTCAAGTTATATTTAGTTTCCCATAGTAAATTAGTTTCAAACTGGACCACGTGCATATCATAAGTAAAAAGTAAAAAAGTCAATTGATTCAAAATTTCCATAGGCTCTGTGTATTTTAAATGTTGACTGCTTGAAATAAACTATGGTTATTTTTCAAGATTTTAATCTCATATTTGGATATTTTATACACAAAAGAGAAATTATAAACAAAATAGTTATGTCAGCTCTATCACTATACACAAGGACTTTTAAGCAAAACACCATCTTTATCATAAAATTTTCTTATATTTGTTCTTGACTTAGATTAACTATTTTGTTTATAATTTCGTTAATAATTAACCGATTTGCAAGAATGAATGATTTTTGGAAAGCTAAAGAATTACAGAATAACGTACATATAGAATTTTTGCATTTAGGGATGTTAAAAAAATTTTAGGGTTGTCCAAAGTTAAGAAAAACTGGAAAAATTGGATTTTTTTACTCCTTTATTCGTGTTTTGCGCCACTAAATCACATCCAATGGGGCTGAATCTTTAGATTTCTATGTATCTTAGCTACCTGTATATTTTTAAGAGAAAACACCATAAAAAAATCTAGAAAACTCAAAATGAGAGCCGCTTTAGAGCAGAATTTCTATTAAAATGTTATATTCTCTATATCTCTAAAACTAGAGCTATTCGAGCAAAACTGAGGGCATTTTTGGAAAAAGGACGTCGCATATACTCAGAGATCAGCTCAAAATATCCCCGGTACCAAAATCACTGTTAGCCTGTGTAGTGTTTCCCAATTATGACAAAAATCTAACGCAAGGATTGTTTTAATTAATTTTTCTCTATGATCCCATCATGATCCCTCGATGAGGCTTATATTATCATTAGATATTACTTCATGTACCCGAAAAAAGATATAAGGGTGTGCCGCCGGGAGTTGAACCACGGATCCACCGATTTGCGCTCAGTGTGCCCTTTCGCGGCTTACCTACGCGATGTATATAATATCTTAAATATTATATATAATTTCTTATTTATAAATTAGCTTATATTATCTTTTACCCTTTAAGCAAGGACCATTTTAGAATTTTTTCAAAATTTTCGAAGGGGTACTTTTTGAAAAAAAAATTATATTTTTGCACTTTTATGGCAAAAATCTAAAAAAAGGGTTGTTTTAAATTAATTTTTCTATATGAACCCATTATGATCCCATGATGAAACTTAGTTTTATCTTTAATCGTTTAAACAAGGATTATTTTAGAATTTTTTCAAAATTTTCGAAGGGGTACTTTTTTTGAGAAAAATTACTTTAAATTTTTGATTTTGAAATTAAAAAAAAATGTTTTATTACCATTGTAACGAAGTTTAAAATGTTTTCCCATTTTTTTATTGATGAGGCCAAACATCAATAAAAAACACTCACATGTCTTGTTAAATATATCTATGACTCAGTTAAAGTCCGAATCGAGGTATTTTGAATACTATTATCTTATTCAAATAATAGATCTCGAAAAATATATAGCTATAACTTAACCCCGCTGCCCTCTGGGCTTTGCTGCTTACAGTAGAGTGTTAGAGCAGATCCAGATATCTGTCCCTCTACTGGTTAACCAAGCGGCGCATAAGTGGAAAATTTTTCTTTAAAGTTTTTCACGTTTTCGTTACGAGTTAGTAACTTGCGCGACTAACTGCATATAAGGGGAAGTGAGTTTTATTGGTGCGGGTCGAGGGTCCGGTGGCCTGGTGCATTGGATAGCACGCCTATGCCCCGGAAAGGCGGAGATCCTGGGTTCGATTCCCAGGGGCCATGGGATGTTTGGGCTCATCAATAAAAAACACTCACATGTCTTGTTAAATATTAAAAAAACTTTTACTTTCTCTTACCTATGTATATATGTAATATATATATAAAGAGAAAGTAGTGGATTCATGTCAAAAATTCGATGTCGAGATTTTGATAGATCTTCACGTTTTGAGGTCCCCTGAATCCAAAAAAGTGGTTTTCGCGACATGGTCTGTCTGTGGGTGGGTGGGTGTGTGTGTTCAATTTTAAGCATGAAGGAATTGAGCTACGAGGCTGAAATTTATTGGCGCACAGCACACAACTTTCTCTTACCCTTCGGTAAGAGAAAGTTGTGCACCGTGCTGGTCACCCCAGATTTTTTGTATTGTAACAAATTACCACCTGTTGGTCATTCTTTGATACTCAAGAACCTTTAGTTTCTTGATATGTTTTGTTCAAATTTGACCACTATTTTATATTCATACATATTTTAATATAAAAAATCTGGTGTGACTGGTCGCACAGCACACAACTTTCGCTTACCTTCGGTGAATGAAAAGTTCTGTTCTCTGATTTCCTTTTTTTATGGTAGAGGGGGACACATTTCAACAATTTTAATTTAGAATTTTTTGTGAAGAAATATTATTTTTAAAACAAAACTTCTAAGTACCAATAACTAAAACCATATTTGAAGCAGCTTCTCAATTTTCCCACCCTACACAAAGGTCAAATTTTTCATTTTCATGAAGTGCACTCACCAGCGTAACTAGCCTTTGATGGCGGAGGGGGCGAATCTCAACTTTTGAAGAATTTTAATCAAATTAGAGCGAATTTTGTGAAAATAAAAAAAAAGACAAAAAAAAAAAGTACATAAGTAATATCTTTGGCCGATTTTATTTAAAATTTTATTTTCTCGCCTTAGAAGAGTGCCTAAATTAAATATGAAATTTCAACCCTGTAGCCCATTTCCTTCTTGCTTTAAGGTGCGCGTCTCGGGGTGCTAATTTTGGGAAATTCCAGCGGTCACAATTTTGAAGCTATCGACCTCAGATTTTTTTAAAATTAAAGCTATTTAAAATATCTACAACTTATAGAAGCCCTTTTTTGATTTTCGAAAAAAAAAAAAATTTTTTTTAGATTAATTGCATTAAATAAAAGATATTTTTAAAAAATTCGCTCTATATCTTATAGATAATTAAATTAGTAATCATTGTGTTAAGAAATAATTAATTTTTTACCCTTAATTAATTAGTTAGAAACTTTCAAATGAAATGGAATTGTATCCCTATGGGAAAAAACTAACGCCATCTCTTGCCGCCTAGAGTAACTCGGCAGTGAATCGTCTTCTAACGGCTTTTCGAGACGCGCACCTTAAATTGAATTCAGAAGGACCATTTTGTGGAACCCACTTTTTTGAACTCAGGGGATCTCAAAACGTGCATTTCTATCAAAATCTCGACATCGAATTTTTGACATGAATCCCCATTACTTTCTATATTTATTTTATTTAATTTAATATTTGCATAAATAAATAAAATTTAAATAAATATATTTATATTTTAACATATATAAGAGAAAGTAAAAGTCTTTGAATAATTTTAATAGTCGTTTTTAGTAGTTGATTGAGTTAGTTAGTCCTATCGAACCAGACACTCTGCTTGCAACTACGTTAACAAGTTTGAAATGCGTAATTACATCGGAAACCATTATTGGTTATTTCTAAGCTAATAGTCATTATCATTGTGAATAAAATTTAAGCATTTACTTAGAAAATACAGAGATACTTATTATAATTTATGAAAAAAATACTTAGAAAATTTATTTTTGAACAAAAATCATCTCAGCTATTAAATATTAAATAAAGGATTAGTTTGAATTTTTTTTTCGTATTCATCAAATTCAAAGAGAAAATTTTTCCAGGTGTGCCATTTCTGTTTCCACCCTCTTTCTCTCTTCGCTAAATGATAGAAGGGCACCGAGCAATACAGAAAGATAAAAAGCGAATATTTTTTTAGTTTTTATGTGATTAAAAGAAGAGAAGAATAAAGAATATTGTTTCAATTTGCAATTCTGAACAATTTTTCTTTTGAAAAAAAAAAAAAAAAAATATTCATAAAGTTCATTACTAACACAAAAAGCCTCGAAAAAAGATCCTTTCCTGACTTAATAGAAAAGTCAAATTTATTAAATTCATTTTTTGATATTATTTCCTGTCTATTTGTAATTCTATTTATTAACAATAAAAAAAAAAAATGATTCTAGATTTTTATATTGAGAACATATCCAGTTTAGGGTGACATTGTTTTTATTTTTATTATTTTTTAATTAATTGATTTCTATATTCTGCTACAAATTAAGGAGTATGAAAGGCCTCTAAATTTGTATCTCAAGTAATTTTTCGATGCGGTTTTTTATTGTATTTTATTTTAAAATCATTAAAAATTAATTATCTTAATTTAATGATTAATTTAAAAATTATGACAATTTTTTTATTTCTTATTTAGACAATTCAAAAAAAAATTTCTAGCATAAATCTAATTATGAAAAGTGGGTGAGTTTGTGGATGTTGATATCCAAAGTTGTTAGGATGCAGCCAAGGAGGTTTAAATCAATGAAACAACAATTCTTAATCGAGACGTTTCCGCGAAATTTTATTCTGTAATCTTCCGTCGTTTAAGTCTACATGACATAAATGACGTAATTTACGCCATTTACTCTGAAGTGCTTTTTATCAATTAAATACAATAAATTAGAAATAAATCTTTTTAAAAGATAACGGACAAATTGCAGACATGACAGTCCAAAACAAACTTTCTTATTGTCTAGAGTAAGGATCTTTTAGTAATAATAGTCCAACAATAAAGAAAAAAATCTTGTAATTTGATGGATTTATCCTAAAAGAAGGTTAGGGGAGGGGGAGGGATCTGGACAAAACGTTACTAATTGTGACATGGGGAACCCGGGGGGTTCTCTAAGTGTGACATAACAATTCAAAGTTGAATTTATAAAATTTTTTGAAAAAAAAAGGTAAAATGATATGAATTTTGTATAAAAAATTTTATTCGTGGGGGGGGGGTAGTTCTGTGTTGTGACATAATATTTATAGGGGTTTTGTTTGTATATGACTAACTGTGACATGGGGAGGGGGAGGGGGGATCCCAATCATTTTCATTTCGAGGATCTGTGGATTAGATCGAGATGATTTTTTAGTTTTTGAGGTTAAATGAATTAGAGCACATGACGATTTGACGGTGGTGACTTTTGTTTATTCCAAATCATTCAACTCATTAAATAAGAAAAAAAATATATAATTTCAATTCACTAAACAGCCATTTAAAAAAATAAAATTTTAATCGATTTTTCAGAGACACACTACTTAGATTAAATTATTCGTGGAGCGTGTTTATTGTTATGCCTTTGAAATATCTACAAAAATAAATTAAGTTGCTGAAGCAAGAATCACTGCTATTTATCTCTAAACCACATATAGAAAAAGAAAAATCTTTAGAAAATAGAATTAAAATTCCAAAGGGGTTGGTTAATGGATAAGTATAATTTTCGCTAAGTGTCGATACGTGAAAAAGTTTAAACATTGAAAAAAAGGAATAAATTTGTCTTTACAAAAACAAAGTAGACATCGCCTAGTCCGATTTTTTTTTATTAAACTAAAACTAGAATTTGAGAATGGGTGTTGTAGTTCCGATTTCGGAATAATTATTGCGCAATTAAAACTTATTTTACACTCATGAAGTTAGTAGAACAAACTTTATATTTGAACTTAATTTATTATCGTCATATCACTTAATTTTAAAATATTATAATGTCACATTATTACAGTAGTTGTTTTTAGCTGGGAATCGTAGTTGAGGACGATAAGGAGAATAAAGTAAAGTTTTCTCTCTCAGGACTCCAATTTATTTGCAAATATTTCGGCTCCTATACAGGGGCCATCCTCAGTGCATATATGAATTTTATGAGAGAGATTGTCAATTTGGTAAAAAGCCAGTATATACTGGCATAGAACGACCAGGCACGAAGCTCATGCGCTCAAATGTTTTCTCCCCTGTATAGATGCAAAGGCGGGCGCCACGGGTTCTCATAATTAAGAAAAGGCGAGGGCCGCCGCAGGCCCGAGCCAGCTGGAGGGGGGTCCAGGGGGCGAAGCCCCCGGCTAGGCGCGAAGCCCGCCGAAGGCGGGCGACGCGGCTAGTTTGTATTAAAAACTCACAAATTGTGACGAGAAAGGTCCGTTCTACTACTTTATACTAAAATTAAAATATTCCTTCCAAATTTATTTAAAATACTTCGTACACTTAATTATTCTTATCTCAAATTGTTTAGTTATATTATGTGTATTTATATAATTTAGAACAGGGGAGGATCAAACAGCCCTTATTATTGACGAACAATATCGAATATTAAAACACGCAAAGCGTATGTGAAATAAATAAATAAATATTAAATACAATTTTCGTTAGTTGCCTCGGGGTTTGCATTTTCTATGGACCGCTTTGGATTTTATTATTTTAATTTTATTTTTATTGAAATTGCATTTAAAATTTTATTATTTTTCAAAAAAAAAAAATAAATAAAACCCTTATTAATTACAAAATTTCAAAAATCTGGTGTGACTGGAGCACAGCATACGACTTTCTCTTACCCTTCGGTAAGAGAAAGTTGTTCACCGTGCGGGTCACACCAGATTTTTTGTGTCGAGATAAATTTAGTTATAAGGATTTAAAATTGGCTCTATGGATCGAAGAGCCGGAAAATTAATTTGAAAAATCTGTACTACTACTTTAGTAAAGAGTACTTGAAAACACTTTTTGAGCACAATGAGAATATACATTTAAAAGAGCATCTAAAAAATAATTGATTTTTGAATTTTAAAATTTTGGTGGAGAGAATTTTGAGAAAATCAAAAAAAAAACTAAAAAAGTACATCAATAAAGTACTAGTACTTTTTGACCGATATTGTTCAAAAGCTTATTTTGAGTGTCAGGGAGGGTACCTAACTTAAATATAAAATTTCAATCTGATAACTCAATTTCTTCATGCTAAAAATCGTTACACACAGACAGACCAATTTGCCGGACCCACTTTTTTTGGACTCAGGGGACCTCAAAACATGTATATCCATCAAAATCTTGACATCGAATTTTTGACATGATCGCAATACTTTCTCTCTATATATATTTCATATATGGACCCTGTTATGCAATGGTGAGTCAAAGACCAAACATCGAGTTTTGAGAAAATCAACAATAAAGTTTTTTTTTAACAAGACATGTGAGTGTTCTTTATTGATGAGGCCAAACATCCCATGGCCCCCGGGAATCGAACCCAGGATCTCCGCCTTTCCGGGGCATAGGCGTGCTCGAAAAATGTTTAGCTATAAAGTTTTTTGTTTACATTGGATTCTATATAATTTTTCTTGTCAATTGTGCAAGTAAAATTAAATATAAATTTTTTTAGGACATATTTCATAAAAAAATACTATTAATTAAAGCATTTGAAACAATATTCCGTGATTAACTCAATTTTGAATTTTTTTTGGTCTTTGACACACCATTGCATAACAGATTTTGATGGATATACCTGGTATATGTTTTGAGGTCCCCTGAGTCCAAAAAAGTGGGTCCCGCAAATTGGTCTGTCTGTGTGTGTGTGTGTGTGTGTGTGCGTGCGTGTGTCTGTGTGTGTGGACCGATTTTTTTAGCATGAACAAATTGAGCTACCGGCTTGAAATTTTATATTTAACTTAGGTACCTTCACAGACACTCAAAATAAGCTTTTTAACAAAATCGGCCAAAAAGTACTAGTACTTTACTGATGTACTTTTTAGGTTTTTTTCGATTTTCTCAAAATTCCCTCCAAGGATTTTTTTTTAAATTCATAAATAAACTATTTTTTAGATGCTCTTT